>JAVIWB010001684.1:0-25283 GCA_031893035.1 Dermolepida albohirtum
GGTTTTACTGTAGATTTCTAAATTTAATAAAGTATAACAGTATTCCTTTGCAAACATTGCCATTCTTAGATAATTGAAGGAAATACCATATAAATACAAACATTTAAACACAAATCAGATTTTAATTGCTACAAAATTATTGAGGTCGGATGTTATATCCTGGTTCAAATTGGTTTCCGAAAGTATCCAAAAATGTATTAGTAAGTTTATCTTTTTGAAATCGAGTTTTAATAAAGAATAAATCAATTTCATTACTTTGCCCATAATTTTATTAGTTGATTCACTTATATAGCACAAGTTGTTTCAAGATAATTATCCAGAAATTACTTATAAAATCGATGTTAATCTTTCAGTGGAAACATAAGTCGGGGCTCCTGAATTAAATTGATCGTGAATTGACATGATTAAACGTCGCTGTCTCTGCACATGTACGCCTGAATGAAAATGAAAATATTAAACAATCCCTAGTGAATCTTATATTTTATAGATACGAAAATATAGATGATTTCAGATATATTGGGTCTGGGAAAAAGTTCGTGGCGTTTTTCCCGATAGATGGCATTGGTTGCCGATAACTAAAGAACAACAAGTCACAGCGACACCACCGAGGGCTCGTTTTTTAGCTGACCTTCCGAACGTTAGTTTGAGCGTAGAAACATTGTAATCGGTGCAGTGGTTGGAAAGTTATTCGCACTTGAAAATGGAGAAGAATAATGAGAAATTTCGCTATATTCTGCAATATTATTATGATAAGGGGAAGAACGCTGCGCAGGCTTGTGATAAAATTTGTGCTGTGTACGGTGAAGGTACTTTATCGAAATCTGTTGCGCGGAAATGGTTCGCTCGCTTTCGTTCTGGAAATTTCAATGTGAAAGATGAGTCACGCTGCGGTCGTCCAATCACTGAAAAATCTGATGAAATTCTTGAAAAAGTCCAACAAGATAAGCATATCAGCAGTGTCGATATTGGCATGGAGCTAGGCATTGACCACAAAACTGTTTTGAACCATTTACACAAAGCTGGTTACAAAAAAAAGCTTGACGTATGGGTTCCTCATGAGTTGAGCGTGAAAAACATGATTGACCGAATTAACATCTGCGATGCGCTGCTGAAACGGAATGAAATCGAGCCGTTTCTGAAACGTTTAATAACCGGAGATGAAAAATGGATTACGTACGATAATCGGAAGCGTAAAAGATCGTGGATAAAGGATGGTGAGCCGTCACAAGCGTTCGCTAAGCCAACATTGACGCTAAAAAAAGTGATGCTGTGTGTATGGTGAGACTGGAGGGGAATCGTCCACTACGAGCTACTTCCAACTGGTCAGACGATTGATTCTCAACTCTACTGTGCACAACTAGAGAGATTACGCCAGGCGATTGAAAGAAAACGGCCCGAATTGATTAATAGGAAAGGTGTTGTCTTCCATCATGACAACGCCCGACCACACACTTCTTTGATGACCCGTCAAAAATTGAGAGAGTTTGGTTGGGAAGTTTTGATGCACCCACCTTACAGTCCGGATATAGCACCCTCTGACTATCATCTGTTTCGATCTCTGCAGAACTCTCTCAATGGAATTAAGTTGGTTTCAAAAGAAGCCTGTGAAAACTACTTGATTCAGTTTTTCGACCAGAAACCACAGAAGTTTTTTACCGATGGGATCATGGATCTACCAAAAAAATGGCGAAACATTGTCGATAATAATGGAGCATATTCGGTTTAAATGAATTCGTACACGCGCCATGCGGGGACCAGTTGAATTTTACTGAAAAAACGCCACGAACTTTTTCCCAGACCCAATATTTTCATAATAAGTTCGGATATAATAATATAATTATAAATTGAAAAAATTATATTTCTGTTTTACTAAAATCCTTTAGTTCATAGTGTGCTTACTGTATATAACTCCTACAATTTCATGTATTTCCTATTTGATAATCTGGGTCTGGTTTTCAATAAAAAAGTCTATGAGGGTACATAAAAATATTTTCAGATATCAAGCAAGGTAATTACGTGTACGTTAATGAGTCACATACTTTGTCAGCTTTTATGGCATTCCAGTGTTTGCAATAACATCCTCCCTATGGTTAACTAAACGCTGTCTCCGACTGCATGGTCGCTAGGAGGTTTCGGACTGTTGTATGTGCAACTTTTTCATGGTATGGTCCAGACACCGGCTCCTTAATACTCCGGGCATGCAGGCATTCAACGAAGGAGAGAATTCCTTGCAGTTTGCAATGAAATTGTTTTAAAAAGAAAACAAATTAAATTGTCACTTTACTGACAAATATTTGCCGAGATTTTGTTGCATGACTCTGGCATACGCGAAAATTAAAGTTTTAAATGTGTTCGAGAAATAGTTTCAATATTAGAAAATTACGTAATATTTTCTACAAAACTATTGACCCTATTGACCTCCTAGACAAAATACATGCACATATTCGTACTGAATTTTATGCTGAATCTGAGAGTTACCAAAAATATTCGATTACATTTTAAGGTTGACAAAATGTTTCTAGATCGTCTGTATTCTGGATTTCCCAGATACTACTAAAGTTATATTCCCTAAGAAAAGCTTGAAAACTTTAAAGAATTTGCTTGCCTGTGGAAAATGTATCAGGCAAGAAATCCATCATTTAAAGCATTTAGTTTCTATTTATAGAGCTTTATACAATTTGGATTAGTATTTTGTAGTTTTCCAAATTACAAACATCTTTTATTTTATTACTGTGTGGTTTCACATCCATTATTCCTATTGTATTGCCACTGTCGACGAATAAAATTTTTATATATTTATGTCTCTTGGGATTTTCCAAAGTGTTCTGCTTTATCTATAGATTTTGATTTCGCATTCACTATTATTATTACGTATTTCATTCGATATTTCTTTACTGTATCTTGCTTCTACACCATGTATCGTCAATATCATATTTAATACTAGATTTGAGAGCTACCACAAACTTCATTCGCTTACTTCATATATTGACTGTGTTATGATCTACTTGTTTACTACATAAGAAGAGTAGGAGCGGGCGGAAAGTGAGAAATAAGGGTGCGTGATGGCAAGTGGGAGAAGGGAGGGAGGGGGGAGATTCTCTCTTGAGAATGGTGATGTGTACATTGTTTTATTTTGTTCCGAATAGTTTATCTTTTTGGCAAGTTCGATTCCGGTCTTTTTATATTATCTTGAGACCCTTGATTAATTTAGGTCCATACTGAATTTATGACTTGAAATTGTGGACAATTAAATACCATTTGAGTTGTATCGGTTTTACACTATCATGTCAAATGTTGAAAATTATACTTAGTAAGACATTACATGTAACGTATTCTTTTTTAACTGGAAAGTTTTTTATATAACTTAACTAAGGCAAGCAATACATACTTGTGGTGCTACGATCTACACTAAGCTGTAATATAGAGAGGAGCGTTACAAAACTTGTAGGTTTTGCCGTAACCAGGCAACTTGTCAGACCTAAACCCAATCAAAAATGTATGTAATAGTTTAAAATGGATTGTTTACTCAACTACAGGTCCGACTCTAGATGTTTTAATTCAAAATATTGAAGATAATTGGCGCAATAATCAGGATTTGAAAGAATTAGTTGCGTTGTCAGGCATCAGAAGCATGTCGAGAAGAATTATCGTCGTCATTAAAACAAATGGTACAAAATATTAATTCATATTATTTCAAAATATATATTAATCTTTATATTATAATGTTTTATTTTCTAGAAAAATAAAACCAAAGAGAAAACACAAAAATTACATAAAAAGTAAAATATCTATATTAAAACTCAATTTTTTTTGCACATATCTGTTAACTAATATGTAAACAATGGATATTTGTAGCATTTAATATATAAAATGTGATAATTAATCACTATGCTAATACGGTGTTACATTAAAAGTTGGTAGGTAAGTGCATATACAACGCTTTATTTATTTTAGTTCAAAGTAATACAAGAAGCTGGATATTCTACGTAAAAGAAAAGCAAATATTTTTATCTCAAGCCAGACATATTTTCTTAAGAACATTGTTTGCAGCTTACACGCCATTATTTACACACTGACGCTGTGTTTGCACTTTTACTGTAGGTAGGAAAGCAAATAAATGTGTTTGAAAGGCACAGAACAATTTGTTTCAGCAACATATACATACTTGTATGTTCACAGAAAGGAAATACTATATTTTATATATCTGCTACTTAGGTCTTATAATAAATTAGATATTGTTTCCAGAGATGAAGAGAAAGATTAATATTTAAAATGAAGTGTGTGCTTAAAAGCTTTAAAAACAGTTACTAATGCAGCACACTTTCTAACAATATTGTTAGATAAGAATAAAATGATTAAACGTTTGAATAAATCTAAACCAATAAACTACTTGTTTTCAATTAAATATCACTAGGCATACGTACATATTTAATAATATTAATTTTAATAGTTTGACATGCAAGTGCAATATTTTCTGCGATAAAATTATGCACATAAGAGACAAGAAGTAAATTTAATTCACGCAAGTTCTTTATTTGCGGAAGATACAGTTTACTGCAACGAATTGCACGTAACACGAAACTTAGGAAGTTAAAGATTGAAGAGGAAAAAATCGTGACACCTAGAGCGGCAAATATATTATACTGTCCCATTAATTATATCTAACAAGTATATGGTTCCAGCAACAGCATTACGTGCCAGACCAGCGCTTAATGTAAAATATGTAGCGGTATCACGCTTTCTTTCAGAATTTTTCTTATACAGGCGTTCTCGGTTTAAACGAACGATTACAAATTAATATTTTTTCTAGTATTATATCAATCTAGTTAAGCATTTAGTATTTCCTATACTATGTCATTTTAAAATTAGCTGACCATCAACAGAATTTCACAATATAAGTATCTGATTATTTTTATATCAGAGATCGACTTGATGCACTCGACATCAAACCAAATTAAATCATGACCTTTGCTGGAAAATATATGAATTAAAATGGCTTTATTATAATATAAACTGTATTTTTATAAGCAATTTCAACAACTATGTTGTCATTCTCAACAAGAAATTGGAAAAAAGAATTGAATTTGATAGAACACATTATATAGAAAATTAAGTTGTGGTTGTCTCAGTTATTTATATATAGGGGGCCTAGAATTCATTAAAATTCTTGTTTAATCGTTATTACGTTACTGCCATATTTGTCTTAAGACATTCTAGTTTGGCACAAGAATATACCAAACACGTGATTACATGAGTTATTCTAATTTTAAATATCATGATTTTCTTAATTCTAATTTCTATGAAACTCAAAAAGTAAATGATAATTCTATGTAAAGAGCAAGTAGAATTCAAATTTTTTTAAATTATTCTTTAGTATATCATTTAAATTAATTTTTACGGATTTACTAATGCACTGTATTAATTTAATATATAATTGCCTACAGGTACGGTATTTACAGCTTTTCAAGCATTTTTACCAAAAAAATAAACATACATACATGTACGAAGACCTTCCAACAAAGATAATAAATGAAAAAAAAATTTTAAACGCTGAAAGTAACAAAGTAGGCTTCTTTCATTTTGTAAAATACCAATTGCCATAGTTTAGTTAAGTTTGACAGAACTCGAAAGTCTTATTTTACACGATTATTAAGTCTACGTTTAAAATAAGATTTTATTCGCCTTTATTACTGCCATTTTGATAAGAAGTGACATTGATAGCCGCTAGCAATCAATCTTTATTGACTAATAATTAGCAAATAACAATTCAGTGATATCCGCAAATATTAGCCAATCAAATTTTCTCCAATATATACCCTATATCATATATTAGACACCAATGTCATAGTATTGAAAAACTCGGACCTTTTGCAACGGACGGGATCTCTAGTAATACATTCTAACCAACGAATTTTCCAATGCGTATCCAAATTCATTGACCACTAATCCAAATTGAAATCGATAGTGAGAGTTGGATAGTTAAAAAAGCGGTACAAAATGAAATACAAAAGATTCGAAAAATTATAGAACCACTCTATATGATAAGATAGATATATAACAATCAAAAACAAAAGGAAGTAAACTAGATAATGGTTAAATCAGTGTTTTGCAAGAGAAGTGACGTGCAGGTTATGAAGGAAGAAGACAAACGTAAACTGAGTGTTGTGGAAATGGACTACTAACAAAGAAGTACCCGAGTTTCTAGATTGCAGCATATAACCAACAAAGAAATTCGAAGTAAGACCAATGCAAGAGAAATTATAGTGCAGGTAATGGAAAGAAGAGAAAAAGACGATTGAAATGATTTGGCTACTACTTAGAATGGACGACGACAGATGGCCCAAACAGAAATTCACTTAGAAATCACCAGAAAGAAATAGAAAAGCAATTGAGAAAACGAGGTATGATTTCCAAAGACATAGAAGAGGAAATAGTAAATGATAGGGTAGGTGGGTAGAGACGACTGGGTACACAGCATCTAGCTATATAATTGTTATACGAAGTATGGTAATTAAATAACATGACTGCGCTCCTTCCATCGCGCAGCCGCACCGGGCGAGGCGGTAATTGAAATATCATTGACTTTGATACTTCCCAAGCAACAACCCCTAGTTCCGTCTCTCTGTCTGTTTTAGTTTACTTTCAAGCTTTACTTGTAGAGGGCACTGTTATAGATTAGTACATGGTGCCGTGATAATGGTTGACATAGAAACCGAGCAGCGAATTAACTTGAAATTCCTTGTCAAATTTAAAAGCTGCTAACAGAATGTTTACAAGTGTTAAAGGAGATGTTTGGTGATAATGTTATGTGCCGACGGATCGTCAAAATAGAAAAAAGCACGAACGAGCAAGTTGAAATTGAAGACAATGCTGATCGTTCTCTTCGATATTAAGGGCGTTATAATGACTGACTGCATGCCTGAGGGCAAACCGTTAATCAGAAATACTTCAAAGACGTCCTAATCAAGCTGAGGGAAAGAGTAAGTGAACTAGATTCGTGTTTGAGAATTTGCGAGTTATCGACGGATAATGGCTTCAATCGCGCAATGATATATTCTGAAGATTAATCAAAGCCCATATTATTTAAGGCGAATCACCTATACATTTTTAACGAAAATGTTTACGATTTCGGTTGTTTTAATGTGACTTGTGACAGTCTATTGAGGATTTTAACACATGAAGTGAAATCAGATAAATATTACATATAGATATTCCTATTACAAGAAATCTATCGTATTTTCCCAATTAAACTAATTACGACGAGCTGTCCATCTAAGTTTCACATTAAAATTATGTAAATGAATGAATAGTTTCCAATTTGAATCATTTACATTAAAGCAATTTTTTTCTTACTTCGTTTTAAATTAACATTTTATAAAATCAAGTACAAGGGAAAAAAGAAAATATGTTAGTTTGCATTATTGAATACCAGTAAATAATTGTAACATCAATACTTTATTTGCACTTAATAAACCATAGCAACTGTTGAAACACTGGATGTACATATTGCGCTAAAAATGCAGAAATCTACCTTTGTTTGGCATTAATTCACTTCTATTTGACTAATGATCTTCCCATGCAGTTGTACACTGTAAAGCGATACGAGAAATGTGCGCTTTATTGCGTCTTTACAGCAAACCTAATTAAAGGTAAGTAAAACGAACTTGTCAATAGTATTTTACGAACATCTCCATTGTGAACGCTCTTTAATACTCTGGCTTATTACCTCTACCATTTGTTTTGCAAATGTCTTTTCTATTAAGGGAATAAATCTCGCCCTTGTTTTACGTTCAATATCGCCATTAAACATCTGTATATCGACGCGATCCTCAATCGTATGTTCTAGAAGGATAAGAGTCTCGAGTATTAGAGAAACTCGTGGTCGGCGAAGAAGCGTCGCATTCACGCTCTAGATCCGATATCATCTATGTAAATAACAATACAGGGGGACTACATAATACGATGTGCAGCAAGTCGCTGTCATTAGCTCGACATGAAAATTGTGCTAATTCATGACCGGTCACGTCTTCTGATGCTACAATGTTACTGCGATTTAAATTCTTCTCATTTTTTAACGCTCACGCTGTAATGGGATTTCGATCGAGATGGGTGTTCCATGTTACTTGTCTCGCAGACTTTCAGTTTGTCAGCTCCGCTTCAATAAAATAAGTTGATAGTGTTCGTACGGCCCTGAGGGACGAAACACAGTCGAGATTTATCTTCGGTACATCACCCATACACGCCGTAAATATCTTAAACGTAGCAATAAAAAACTATTCAATACTTCCTGCACAAAGCAGGTATGTACGTACTTACACTATCTGTCGTGAAATACTAGAAAACGTGAAAGGAGAATATTGTAAATGATTTATCTATTTACATGCCGTGTTTACATCTTATGCCCTCTGTTTAGTCTACGAGGACTATACTAGTACTTCATCACTAATACATAAAATAGAGATAGTTACATATATCGGAAAATAACAAAAATCAACATCCAATGAGACTCCCTATGCTTAAAACAAGAGCAAATACGATATACAGTTGCTAAGATATACTATTAAAAATTATAAGAAGTAATGATGATTACATATACATTTTACGACGCATTATTAAAACTAACTTTTATTAGCGTCCCATAATGGTATAGTTTAGTAGTTAATTTGGTAATTAACTTTTGGTCCACTCTGTAGGAGTGGCAACTAAGCAGGAACGTGTTTATATCTTTTCTAATTTCTTCTGTATTAATTTTGCATAAAATAACACGCAATTAATGGATAAAAAGTTAATTTTATTTCAATATTATTATATTTGAGTTGATAGTTAATAATAAACTCGAGAGCTTTTCTTTGCTTTTTGGGTTCGTTAAGTAATCGACTACTTTTGGGAAAGCTCTGCTCTTTGGTATTGGTGTAAGTCTTGGAGCAACTGGTTGATCGATATATATCGCTTTGTCGAGATATCTTTTATGGTAGATAATGTGTGGAGAAGAATGATGCTGGTTAAGGCACAGTTTTATGTGGGGCGTACTTTTTTACGTACTTGGCATTTTGAGAGGCACAATGGAAACCATTATATGAAGTCATGGTGGTAATTATAGTCCCGTTCTTAATGAGTAGCAATAACTTTAGAACGCAGCATCGTAATTACCTGAGCGGATTCCATATATCCATATCATACCTATAGCACCAAGATTTTAATTTGTATTTGCCTATTTCTTATTAATAACTCATCATAGTATCTGGAGAAAGGATACCAAAAAGTTGACTGCCGATTTTTCTGTTTCGCAAGATCTAAATAATTTCATACATATCCGATAATATTTAAACCTGGACTTTGTGGTGACCAGACTAAAGTTTGTGTATCTCCTTGCTGCTCAATGTCAGTTAAATAATTTATAACGATCCTAGTGGTATGCTTCGGATCTTTAGCATGATAAGAACGAAATTATTTCCAATTAATTATGATGCGTAAATATTTCGCTAACGTTAATTTTCCAGTAATTTTAATTAATGGACCAACTCCTTGTATGATAAAGAACCCCATACTTGCAGAGACGCCCCTCTATATTTTCTTGCTAACTGTATACATGATGGGTTATACACTTCTCCAACCTTTTTGCGAACAAACTGTTTTTTTTTTGAATCTGAATATTTCAAATCATCTGTCCATCTGTCAAAAGTATAAATTAATTCGTGCATATTTCAAGTGTTTCCGTTTGTTATCCTTTCGCAGTAGTGGCTTGTTTTCTCGCAACCCGACCTCTAAATCTCTGCTTCATCAGATGGTGACGAACAGTAGAAGGATGCGCGCAAACTCCAGTCAATCTACAAAGACCTATTAATTCTTAGGATGATTTCGTCCTATTTCAGAACTATGTCAATCACCAATACTAATTCTTCTTTTACTTTTCATTTCTTTCCAGTTTCACTTTTATTAGTCACCAAGCCGGTTGCATCGTGCTTTCTGATAATTCAAAAAGTCTAAGACTTAGAATAGCATGTTCTTTCTGCAATTTGTCGCTGACTTAATGAGACTTGATGAGAAGATATTATCCTATGGCAATCTTCATCACATATTTAATACCTTCTCGAGAAATTAACTTAATCAGAATACACACAAAAGAATAGTTTATTCCATCATCAGTATACTGATTAGGTTAATTGTAACTAAAAGTAGCGCTTTACAGTATTAGAGAAATATTCATAGGCACTTGTACTAGAGTAGACAAGTCTTTCATAAGGGACAGATTACCTAAGGAGGATTAACTAAAAATATCTTCGCAGAAACTGCTTTCTATTTCAATTAACAATATATTTCTCAATTCCTAGAACTTTATTATGAAAGTAAAAATAGAATAACATTCAATATGGAAATAATATTGTTAAAGAATTGAATTTTTTGCTGTGGTCACTTACTTATGCACACTGCTGTATGTAATTGTAATCATTAAGAGTTAGAATTTATAGTGAATAATATATAGGGTAAATTCGTGGGATATCTTTTAAGTTTTGCATAGTGGGACATAGAGGGTGCTACTAATTAAATATCAGTACTAAAAAGTTAACCTCCACCTCTACGAACTGTTGAAGTTGACAAGTTAGTTGAAAAATGGAATTAAACCGAGAACATTTTCGCGGAACAATTTTTTATCATTTTCGAAGACAACTACCTCAACATGCATGCCTCGCCGAGTTGGTTTCTGTTTTCGGCAATGAAACACCACATCGGTCAACAATTTCTCGTTGGTACGTAGAATTCAAACGTGGACAGATGAGTTTTAGCGACGATCCAAAGTAGGTTCACCAAAAACGGCAGTCACTCAGAACGACATGTGACATATCGCCATATTGAAGCATTATTGGGGATTTCAAAGACCCCAATTCAAAAAATTTTGTATAAAGAATTGTGCGTAAAAAAATTTGTTACTCGTTGGATCTATTGACTGAAGAATAGAAAGCAGGTAGGATGAAATGGTGTCAAAAGCTCTAAATCGCTTCAACGCCAGAAACTCTAAAAACGTGTACAACATTATCAGTGGTGACGAATCATGGATTTTCTGATACGACCCTGAAAATAAACGCCAGTCGTTTGTTTTGGGTGTTCCAAGGTGATGAAAAGACGAGAAAAACATCCGTTCTGGAAATGTCTCCAAAAAGATGGTGGCGACATTTGTCTCGAAATCAAGTCATGTAGCAACCATTCCTCTAACAAGATCAACTGGTACTGCCGATTGGTGTACAACCATTTGTTTGCCGCAAGTCATCGTTGAGCTTCGAAAAACCAACCCCGAACGACGAATCATCCTTGACCAGGACAATGTAAATCCACTCACAGCACGCAAGACAAAAGACAATTGAATTTTTAACGCAACAAACCGTCGTATTGTTGGACCGTCCTCCGTAAAGTCCCAACGATTTCTTTACCATTGCGAAAACCAAGAACAACCTGCGTGGTCAAAGGTTGCGGTCATCAGGAGCAGTGGATGCCTTCAAAAACGCAATTTTGACTGTACCAACAAACAAGAGGAACAACTGCTTCCAAAGTTGGTTCGAGCGCATCCAAAAGTGCATTAATTTTCGTGGAGAATACTTCGAAAAACAATGAAATCTTTAAAATCTATCTACTGTTTTATTCTAGTTTTATATGCAAAACTTAAAAGAAAACTCACGTAAGTTGTTTTTGTATCATGTGTAATAAATAAAAATAAAAAATGAAATAAAGATATTCTGCAATGATATTTGGATACAGCCAAATAAACAAATTTATGATTTTATGTGACGTATTTGCAGATAAGTTGGTCGTAGATGTTTTCGATTCACTTTCTTAAATATTTTATACATTTTTTGAAAAGACGTTTACTTTATAATTAATAATCAAGGCTAAATTACGATCTATTTGCACTTTTTTTTAAATAATTTTTCTATTCTTTCTGGTGTTTTGTATCATTCCATTATTAAGTCATAATAAAAAATATATTAAATATAAATGTTGCCACACTTTAAGAGTTTAAAACAGCGCAGACAAAAAAATTATAAGCTGCAAAAAACCTACCCGGAGATATTTGATAAACAAGAGTTGTGTTCCTAGGGTGCAGCTGCCAGCCTACCCAGACGGAGACGGGTGGAGTGAGTAACAAGGAATCGCGTATCCCTCCTAATTATTAGACACCTTGTATATATCAAAATTCGATGAGAGAATAATAAAAAAAAGAAATTCCGCTTTTAATTTATTTGAAAAAGAACAAACACAAAGATGGCTAAATTTTAGGAAATACAACATTTTCAAAAACGCAAAACACAGAAATATTATTTTAATTTCAAATAGAGTAAAACAAGTGTGACCTCGTCACTAGTTAGGATTTAACATAATCTGATATACCTGACTACAAGAAAGAATTTTAAAAAATAATTTCTCCAAAACTGACCTAGTTCGGTTGTCTGAAACCCTAGGCTATTTCATATTATAGGTGATGTCTAATGTAAATTACGTCTTATACATCAAAAAATTAAATATAGGGCAAAATCATATTTTTAATTAACTTCAAATAGTCTAAGCATAAAAGAAAATGTGGATTAACTGCTAAAATTAATTTGACTAGTATAAAAGATCGAAAATATATCTGAGTTCATAAGCAAACAAGGAAACTTTCCGACTACTATTAAATTAGCAAATAAAAAAAACGTAATTTTTTAGAAATTGAACTCTAAATATATACAAAAAATTGCAAGATTACTTAGCTGTATTTCTTTTTGACTTGGCTCGTATAAATTACGGGTGGCGTAAATAGCTCCAAGGGAATCAAACTATAAAAAAATGACAACGAACTTATACTTTAAACCAAAATTACAATCTGTACGAAGTACCCTTCGCAAGGTAGAAAGGACGACTCTTCCGAATTTGCCAATGAATCCGCTATTCCCGTGGTTTATGTAATTATCAGCGAATGCGAATTCTTCAATGAACTCAAATACTAAAAGTTTAAGGTAACGGCAATCGCTGAAGACCCAGATTGATCTGAACACAATCTAAAATGCGGGCGCTATGTTCGGAAACTAAATCAAAGTACAGAAAGTATACAAGACATACCTGCGCGGCAAGACGAACAAAAACATATCTCCGAAAAGAAGATATTAAAATACACCATGGGGTCAAAATAATGTAATCAATGAAATAGAAATTCTAAAAATTATAAGAAAAGAATCGAATTAATGATCCAAATTATCTTAATTCACACAGAAAAAAACTGCTACACAAACTCTAGCTGTAAAGCAAACAAAACGTAACAATGGGAGGAAATATTATGAATATTTCAAGTCTCCTAATTCGTAATATAATTTTTTGACAGTCACTTTAATTTTTTTTTTTTTCGTAATGATATCTCACTAATCTATTTTTTGGTAATCGACAGCTCTCATAATTTGACACAGTATAGTGAAACTTATTTAAAAGGAAACTTCATCTAAATAGAAACTGATAATCATGCCAAGTGATCCGAATCTACTACATTCATTTCATTTTAACATTATTATTTTCGTTTAAGGTTTTCCAATAGGGATGATATGATTTTGAAGTGACATTTCGGCCATTTGTAATATGTCATGATCTGTCATTTGTTTTTCATTGTATTCAATAGTGTTTACAATTTCATCATGGAGAGATATACGCAAGAACAACGTTTACAAATTATTCAGTTTTATTATCAAAATAATCGTTCCCCAATTGCAACTTTTCGTGCGCTTTTGCCATTTTATGGTCGTAATAATCGTCCAAGTGTGCTCGCTATTCGTCGAATTGTTAAAAATTTTGAGGTTACATTTTCTTTAAATAATTTTTCAAGTGCCAATAAGATAAAGAACGCTCGAAGTAATGCAAATATTGCTGCCGTTCAGGCAAGTGTTACTGAAGACCGTAATTTGTAGATTCCAAGACGTTCTCAACAATTGTGACTGTCTCAAACCACAACCTGGCGGATTTTGAGAAAGGATTTGAGTTTGAATCCCTATAAAATTGTTCTCACTCAAGAACTGAAGCCATTGGACCACCGCAAACGTCGTAAATTTGCTGATTTTGCCTTGGAACAACTTGAAAACGATAACGATTTTTTTAAGAAAATCAGCTTTCTGATGAGGTTCACTTTCATCTGGATGGTGTGGCAAATAAACAAATCTGTCGATTCTAGTGCGAAGAAAATCCACAAATTATTTATGAAAAACCATTACATTCACCTAAATTGACAGTTTGATGTGGTTTTTGGTATGGTGGAATCATCGGTCCGTACTTCTTTCAAAATGAAGCTGGTAACACCGTTACTGTCAATGGAGAGCGGTATAGATTGATGATAACCAATTTTTTATGGCCGACATTGGAAGAAGTTGATCTTGACAACATTTGGTTCCAACAAGACGGGGCTACGTGCCACACAGCAAATGCAACAATAGAATTATTGCGAGAAAATTTGGAGATTCGATTATTTCAAGAAATTGTGATATTGAATGGCCTCCAAGAAGTTGTGATTTAACACCATTAGACTATTTCTTGTGGGGTCATTTTTATTCTATCGAAATAAACCAGACTCTCTTCAAGCTTTACAAGTCGATATTGAACGTGCCATTCATGACATACGACTAGATTTAGTGGAAAAAGTGCTCGAAAATTGGGTTCATCGAATTCGTTCCTGCAGAAGAAGTCGTGGTGGCCATTTGAATGACATTTTATTTAGAACTTAATTGTATCGATTGTACTTCACATAAACTTTTGAATTTTCTTAACAATAAGTGTGTTTTTTTTAAAGAAATCATGTCACTCTTATTGGAAAACCTTGTATAAAGTCTGTGTTTAATATGAGAATTTTCTATAGTATTCTTTCAGGAAAGTAATAAATTTGTTCTTACTTTTTTGCCGGTCAAAAATAATCAAATGCCGCATAAGAATGAATCCATTACAACGATATTACTGTCCCAATCATTATGACATTTATAATTGTATTCATTGTCTGGTGAAATCTAGATATGGAAGCCGAGAAAATACAATATACTACATCGTACTGCACGAACATTAGTAATAAAATCTAATAAATTGTCATGTATGTTACACAAAAATGCGAAAATATCTAATATCGACAATAATTTACTACAACGCATTTAAGGCCGATAACAATGAAGTACCATTATTGTAATTATTTTTAAAGTCGATGCATTACGGTAAGAACGTGATGTCTTGGTTTAATCTATACATCTAGCAACACCACAAATATATGCCTGCAATAGTTGCATGTGTTCATATTGTATAATTATTTGTTGGGTTCTTTTCCATATTGGAAAAGTAATGTTATTTTGCACTGCCGCCAACCACAATATTATTTATTTCGCAATATATGTAGGTTATAAGTTATAAGCCACACAAGATATTATGAAAGATAGTAAAAGCCTGTTTATTTAAAAGAAATTTCTGCATGTTAGTTAATTATGAGTTGATGATAGGTTTATTAAGAAATATAATGATTTGTCATTAAACTATATGGAAAAACAATACCACCCTCTATCGTCCAAATATGAAATTGTCCGAAAGAACGAAGTTCGTGTTCGTCACACCAAATGGCACGGTGCGTATATAGACAGAACACTTTTAAACTTGACATTCGCCATTAGGTTAACGTCTGAGAATAATTCAACTACCCTGTTTACGACGCGTTTCGAATCGAGTCGAATAGTTCAGGCAAACTGTGGTCTTATTAACAAACTTATTCTCTACAACTCACAAACGTGTGCTATGTCGTTGCGATACATCAAAGAATGAAAAAACAATACCTCCCTCTATCGTCCTAATTAAGCTGTATAATAAAAGACCTAAATCAAAGTTTCAACTAGTTAGAAACTTACTTGCTTTTTAACTATTTACATATATTTATTATATAAGGTCTAGTAAAAAGAAATCCATTATTTTTCCAATAGATGGCTTTAGTAATCTGTATCTCGCGTTGTATAAGTGCGATCGCGTTCCGCTAGATGGCGTTCGAAAGATAAGATTTCGTACTAAACGAACTTCTCAGACAGTTTTGTGATTACTTGACTTAATATTGTTTGAGTGCGCGTCAAAGATGGACACCAGCAAAATTAAAATACGCCATATTTTACAGTTTTTCTTCGATAAAGGCGAAAACGCAAGCCAGGCGGCTAAAAATGTGAATAGTGTTTATGGTCCTGATACTGTAACAGCCAATCATGCGCAATTTCGGTGTCGTCGATTCCGTTCCGGTAATCTTGATGTCAAAGATGCACCACGCTCTGGAAGGCCAATTGTCGAAAATATCGATAAAATAATGGAAATCGTCGAGTCCGACCGTCATGTAAGCACTGTTTCGATTGCCCAGGAGCTAAACATTGCACAAAAAACCGTTTGGAACCATTTAAATATGGTTGGATACAAAAAGAAGCTTGATGTATGGGTGCCACACGAGTTAGCGCAAAAGAACCTCATGGACCGAATTTACATCTGCGAATCGCTACTGAATCGCAACAAAATCGATCCGTTTCTGAAGCGGATGGTTACTAGTGATGAAAAGTGGATCACTTACGACAACGTCAAGCGAAAACGGTCGTGGTCGAATCGTAGTAAGCCGGCGCAAACGGTGGCCAAGCCAGGCTTGACGGTCAGGAAGGTTTTGCTGTGTGTTTGGGATTGGCAAGGAATTATCTACTATGAGCTGCTTCCCTACGGCCAAACTCTTAATTCGGACCTGTACTGTCAACAATTGGACCGTCTGAAGGAAACAATCGCCCAGAAGCGGCCAGCTTTGGCCAATAGGAGAGGAATTGTGTTCCATCAGGACAACGTCAGGCCACACACATCGATAGTGACTCGCCAGAAGCTCCGGGAGTTTGGTTGGGAGGTTCTTATGCATCCACCTTATAGTCCGTACCTAGCACCAAGTGATTACTACCGGTTCCTGTCTATGGCGAATGATTTTGCTGGTGAAAAATTCGCCTCAAGAGAAGCTTGTGAAAATCGATTGTCCCAGTTTTTGCCAATAGGGACGAGGGTTTCTATGAGAGAGGCATTATGAAATTACCTTCAAAATGGCAACAAGTTATCGAACAAAACGGTGCATATTTGACCTAAGTCGGATTATTCTAACTATGCTAAATAAAACCTTCAATTTAATGCAAAAATAATGGATTTCTTTTAATTTATGATTAAGAGGCAAAGGAGTTCCGTCAGTCGAAACAATGGTCTGCGAGGGTAATTTTGTCAATAACCTGTAAAAGTCTTAACGCTGAAGATGCCTATGATATCGTTTCCATGTCGGAATAGACAAGAAACAATAAGTAGTAATAGTAATACTCCCGGATATATTCAAAAATCTAGAATTTGTAGTTTGCATAAAACATATGAGTTAATTGCTAAACGACGTTATGACAAGAAAGTAAGCAAAAAATTAAATATTAATGTTTCAGTTTGTGAATTTCACGACTTTTTAATATATAAATAATTAAAATAAAAAGTCATGAACTGGAGAATGCAGCGCGTTATACAGTTTTGCCGAAAATATCTAGAAAAATACCTAAAAGTCTTTCAAGACTGTTTTATATTGAAAAATGTATTAAGATTATGGCAAAGTATGTACATATCAAGACAGCTTTTACGAAAGTCACAACTTCAAATCAAGATTTTGGAGCCAGCGAACGGCATCAGGTGTGGCTTTTACAAAGTCCTCTTGTGTGCCAGGGAATGTTCGATGATTGCGCTCGTACACTATGTGTCTGACTATTTAATTCTCCCAGCCACAGTCGCATCCAGGACTCGGCCTCATGCCCCACTTGTGTTGCAAGTGGCCGTATCTAAAACGACCCGCTTACAATCTATTGAGTGATATCTAGGTCTGGCGCGGCAAATCAAATCTGCGTAGAGGCTATTTGGTGTTCAATAAGGGTTGCCACTCCTCCGAAGTGCAATTTCACCATTCGGCCACCCATGAGTCATCAAAGCCTTCTTTCGCTGTTCCGCTGTTCTTCAGCTGTTGAGTGATTTTTAAAGGAACTCCCCTCGAATTATGACGATCAAATACGGTATCAGTGACATTTTCATGAAATGGCAGAGTTGGGCTTTTGGTGATATTACCATACTCTCGAGATAAGAGCCTATATCGTCGGACACACTGCGGCTCAATGTGGCTCAAAACGGAGAGACAGAATTTTAAGGTTAACTTCACAGTCCCGGAAATAATGCACATGGTCTGATTGAGAACACAATCTCCTCTAGTAGTTTATGATCTGTTAACTAGGTGGCCACGCAATAGTCTCCCGTTGAATATACAAAACTTAGTGCTGTCCCAGCAAGTTTGTGAAAGATGCTGTTTCTCGTTTGTAGTTTCGCAGCGACATTGGACATGTATGTACTTCCTATACGAAAGTGTCTTTCTAGTGTTACCCCAAGATAGTTGGGGTACGGGTTGTGGGGCAGAATAATGCCATTAAAGGTTACTCCTAGTGTTTTATGGGTTATTCAAATAAAAGCAACATGTTTCAGTTATACTAGTGCTTGGTGTGGGACACTATTGTCAGAAGTAAGCGCATATATATAAAATTATATAATTATATATATATATATATATATATATATATATATATATATATATATATATATATAGATTAATTCGAAGGTTTAATATATAGGTATTTATTTTTAATTTGCTTACCCTTCGCTGATTGGTAAGCAATTTATTGTTAGTAAGGTGGCCGCTAAACAGAATTTATGGTTGCTATAGTTAAATTAGATTGGCTTTGTTCGGTATTACTTTTGATTATTCAGTCTAGTCCGAAATTCGAATTACTATTTATTATTGAATTACCTTTTAATTTTACCACTTATCGTGAAGTATATGAATAATTTTTGTTTTATAATTGATTCCTTCAGGAAGATTTAAAATTAATTTATAGCCCACTTCTTAGTTATTACTAAATCCCCACCAGTCAAAAATATTTATATTGAAACACTAGACAACATGGGTAAATGATTTTTGTTCAGAATTGTCAAACAAAACCAGAATACCTAATGGGATTTGAAATTGAATGAAATGAATATGGCAGTCATTGCTTTATTCGGCAGCAGTTATTTTCAATGATTATTTTAGATATTACAATTACCATTTATATGTAGGAGCTGTTATTTTTCACTTAAATGTATACAAAGCAATATAAGTGCTTTCACTAATATCTAAGAAATGGGCATATAGTTCTCTCTCATATTTCGTTTCGATAATAACACTCGTCAGATGCACAGAACCGCCGAACACGGCCAGATCACCTGACGAGCTTTGGAGTTGACTCAAGCCATCGTTGTAATCATTAATTGGTTCGGCAGTTGTGTAAAAACAAAATCTCGCGTCTCCGCAAGCTCTAAAATATTTCTGAAAACATATCTTTTAACTTATCTAACACTTAGTGTATATTTGTTTTCTGAACGATATGTTAATATAGAACATGTCGATTCAATGTCAAAATTAAAATATTAGTGGTATACATATCTGCGTCGATATGTCATAGTATGTAAGTATATCAAGGTGTTCAGGTAGTAGATTACCATGACTTAAAATGTCATTTCGTTTATTTATTGATATTTATACGCAATCTAACACACAGTTTGTAAAACATAAGTGTTTATTGGCTTAATTGCTTCAGCGATAATAAAAATAGCAGTCGTTTATTTTATCTTAATATATGCAAATAAACTTAATGGATGTTGACAGAGACCCGACGCCTGACAAGTCAACCCATAATGGAGTAACTACTTTCGCATAATCTCTTCCAAACCTACTAAGATAATTTTAAATAATTACATTTAGTATATAGTCTTAGTGAAATGAAATATTAGTTGTTAATTTAGAAACGAGATAGTATTTTATGAAAATCCGAATTATTTTATAACAAAGTACATTTTGTGTTTAAATTTAATTATAATAATGATTATAAAGTAATCGTAGTGTACTGTATTACTGCGTTTTAGAGCGCATAATTATTAATATTTATATAAAGATTTGTTTTCTTTTTGTTTCAGCAGACGATATTTAATTCGTTAATTTAAAAAAAAATCTCTTAAAGAGTGCGAGTTTTTATTTAGTAAAATATAGTTAATTCATATATCGAAACAAAACTAATGAATTTAAAAATTTTGGAAAAAGAGAAAATGTCTATAATGGC
Organism: Dermolepida albohirtum; assembly: GCA_031893035.1. Taxonomy (NCBI): domain Eukaryota; kingdom Metazoa; phylum Arthropoda; class Insecta; order Coleoptera; family Scarabaeidae; genus Dermolepida; species Dermolepida albohirtum. Next base: position 20,199 of record JAVIWB010001684.1, read on the forward strand.
ATTTACAATTACAAATCCTGTAACATCAAATTTCAATTTTGAAACCAATACTTTTTGACCTTCTTAAAGGTAATGCAATAGAATTAAGTTTGCTTTCTCATACAAATTACAGACAGCACAAAAAGTAACGTTACCACCATATTCTACAGTAGAGAAATAAAATATATACTAAATTTAGGATATTGAAGTAAAACACTTTCAAATTAAAGATCGAGGAATATTTTTATTTAGGTCGTTTCCTAAATTCATTTCTCTGGTCGTTTTATTTATTCCCATTGGTGCAACAAGGAGATTATTGGAACTTTAAAAGAAGCAGCAGTGGTTACGGCAATATTATTCTAATAGCATCACTCACTATAACGAATTTGAAAAATTTCATGCACTGACAATACACATAATATCTGGACAATGCTAAGAGGAAATCGCCTATGGGTGAGATGAGGACAATGATGAAGAATGAGAAAAGAAAACTGGATGTCTGGTAATGTAAAATATAAAGAAGAATTTTTGGAAGAATTAAAGTCCATAATGAATTCCAAAATATAGGAATAAAGGAATTATACAGAAGACCAATCATTGTTCAAGTAGTAAGATTATAAAAAACTAGATGGCTGGGGATCTGGGGAGAAGAAAGGAAGACGAGAAGTTGACAGAAGAACGGTTGAAGGAACTACTGAAAGATCTGAGAGAAGTAGGAGTTACGGACTAGAAGAAGGAGGTGCTACACCAAAAGGAATTGGGGAAAAAGGGTAAAAGAGCCATGGACCACTAGATCTGTAGAGCTAATTATTATCTTCCGTTTATTTTGTCTTGAAACTGGACTTGATCTGTTGGTCAATAAATTATGTTATTATTATTATTATCATGTACTCCTCCATTATAGAATGATCTCCATATGTCATTCTTATTTATTTTATCAAGTGTTTTTTGCCAGATCTTTAACATCTTCAACAAATATTACAAATGTTCAATGAAAATAGTGTTCTATCTTCAAGATTTGTTTGGTAAGACTTCGTCGAGAATAGCAAGAAATCGAATATAGAAATATAATAAAAATAATTTTTTATTTGAGATTTTAATTTGAAATACACGTCAATATAGAACTGCCGATAAAATTTGAAGAAGTAGTCTATTAAATTTACCGCTTGTATTTGGCGTAATGTTAGAAACGTTCAGAACTATATATCTGCTTATATTTTGAAATATTATTGTAAAACATTATGGCATACTAAAATGGAAAGCCTTAGAAAGTTATATATATTCTTTTAATCACATGAATAATCAAATCCATAATTTTTAGTGTACGCCTTATAAATCAGATACCTAAATATAATGAAACCGTTTTTGTTGATAAATAGAGACAAATGAAACACAGCATGACTGAAGGTAACACTAATGAAATTGTTGGTTAACAAAGTTGATATTTTCAACGTTAGAATAAATTACCAGGAAATACCTCAAATTACCATTGCATTGTCGGATGCCTCGGAGTTGAGTGTGAAAAATTATGTTTCATAAATAATAAGTGTAAATTCTCTAGGACCAATTGCTATAATAGTGATAAATTATAAATATCCTATCAATGCTTTTAACGTTTCCAATGAATAGTACAGTAATTATAACTGATACCACATCAAAAACCGGATTGCTCGTGCGAAGAATAAACTCAGACGGTATCTTCCGTAAACTCCCGAACTTGTACGATTCTTTATAGCATTTCTTGTTAGAAAACGATGTGAATACATGTCGGCTCGATAGCTAAATGGAAAAAAGGCCGTAGATGCAAGTAATTATATACTATTGTCCTTATGTACTAAACCGTGCTGAGCTTTTCTTAGAATACGTATTTGGTAAAATACACCTGATTGTGATTGCGAAGCAACCGAACATGCAGTTTTCATTTATGGTCAGGGAAATAAAGAATTTTTAATTAAAAATACGTAGAAATGTGTTAAATTGTATTAAGGAAACAAGTTTTATGTTATCTCATGCAGTTAAATAAGGAAAGATACTTTAAAAGGATCTTTAAAGAGGCATATGACAATTTAATAAAGCAAACGCTTATATATGTGAATACATATACATACATTTAGTTAAAATCACCTTTCGCTTAATGGGCGATAACAGCACAAAATATGGCACATCAAAATAAATTTATAGATATTAATATACACCATGTCCATGCCAGAGAAGGATAAATAAAGAAGTGCATATAAGTAACAATAAAAGCTGTCCGGTAGTACTACTTTATTTTCAAAATTACAGTCCCTGTTCAAATTACTTCCAACACCCAATTTTTTTCAGTTTTATATAGTAAAATGCAAAATTATGATATTTCGTATCATTTATTTAAAAGTTATGCAACTAAAACTAAATATTTACAAGTGCAAATCTATAATTAATTTCAATATTTGGTGTCGTTTCCTTTATTATTCATAACAACTTTAACCCTTCTAGGCAAGCTCCCTATACGCGAAGAAATGTTCTTTATTCTAATATCACTATCCCATACATCCTAAATATTTCCCTTTAAAATTTGTTTCGTAGGTTTACTTCTCATTAGTTCGGCCCAGACAATTTTAACAGGATTCAAATCCGGTGAATTTCCGGGCCAATTTGAAAGAGGAATTCGATTCTCCTCAAGGAAGTTTCGACTGTCTTGGCAACATGGCAAGGTACGTTGTCTTGCATAAAAGTTCGACCTTCTATTAAGCGTCGTCCTGGGTTAAAATGAGGCAAAAATACATTCTTTAAAACGTGTAAAAATTGGTCTTGCTTCATGGAGAGGCTCTAGTCTTTATTTATTGAAAACACCCAAACCATTACCTGGGACGATTGTTTTATAGTACGAATGACACAACCAACCCTGAACACTTTGCCCACACGTCTGCAAACGAATTGTAGCCATTTAGCTAGACCATAAGGAAACATTTATTGCTAAAGAAAATCTGTGAATAGCATTGATATTTGCGTATATAGGATACAGAATAAACTTTGTTTCAGTATAATAAAATAAAATGTTACTTTGTTCGACTAATCTACAGTGAAATGTGCATGTGTTCTCGCAAAATTAAGGTGTGCACTTCTCACTTTTTTGGTTTATCTGGGCTTTTTAGTTGGACCCCGTGCTGTGATACCCTGTTCGTAAAGTGGCCGTCTCATCGTCACCTCCGAAACTTTTATTACCGAGAACTCCAGCTTTGCTTTCATTATTCTTGTGATACGTAGCGGTTATACAATGACTGGTAAATAATATTTCCATCACTTTTTAGTGTGGTTTTTCTTTATCTAGAGCACTTTCCTACTCTTTTCGCTGTTGTAACTCCTTCCTGCAGCAATTGTTTTTGCATATCACGATAGGATTACAAATTCACGATTTCTCTCACAGAATGCTTCCCTGACTCCAGAAGGACTTTAATAGCAAGTCCATTTTTTGTGAAAATTTTTTCCAGGCATTTTCTATTAAACTTATTAAAAAAATTAAAGACTTCTTAAAATCACAATTCAAAATCTATAGCGACTAAGAAATAAAATATAACAGTACAAAAGGTACTAGGAAACTTTTGCAATACAGCTTTATTTATTTAATTTTTTCAAAGTAGTTTCCTCTACACTCAATACACTTCTCCATCCTCCGAAACCAATCCTTAAACCAGTTCTGCAAAGTTTCAAGGGAGTAAAGCATACTCGTTGCCCCAAGCCCGCAGAAGGTTCTCATCACTGGAAAACCGCCTCCCTTTTAGCTTGATTTTCATATGCGGGAACAGTGCAAAGTCGCAGGAAGCAAGATATGGACTGTAAGGTGGGTGCTCGAGAAGTTTCAATCCTGTCGTGGTCAAGTATTCGGTGCAGGCTTTGGCGCGGTGAGCTGTAGCATTATCGTGATGGAGGAACCTGGTGTCCGTTCTTGACTTTAGCCGCAGGTTCTTCATAGATCCAATGACTTTAGGCATGCACTGTTCAGTATACCACTTAGCTGTGACTGTCCTCTGTGTGTCCAAAATAACGTGTTCCACAATTCCACTCGATTTGAAAAATACAGCAATCATTTTCTTCTTTACAGATCGAGAGACTTCCACTATATATATATATATATACACATATAACACATATAATATATATATATATAGACACATATAATAAAGTTTATATATGTAAGTGGCCTTTGATGATTTGACTTTAAAAAACGTATATTCTCGTTGAATGAAATTGTTTATTTGAAAAGAACTGCTCGAAACATGCAAAATGTGTAATAAAATTATTTGACTCAGAATAAGAATAAGGAATGATTCAAATATCCCGCTAAAGCACGGAACACATAGCTTAAAAATGTAACTTACCATAAAAATGAAACTTAAACAGTTGTGGATGTCGTAGTTTATCAACAATATTAATCTTTTCCTTTATTATATAAAAATAAATGAAAAGAAATTCATTTTAAAGGAAATATGATTGTACAAATATTACTTTTTGGATTAATATGTACAACCTATTCAAAATTAAGATTAAATATTATTAAAATATAACAATGCAAAAATGTAATCAAACGTTTACAGGTTATGAAAAATGGCGAATGTCTAGCATTCATTCATCCATATTAAACTTGCCTGTTCAAGAACCAATGAAATCTCTTAAAAATATGTACTATTCTGGCATAATATTTGGATCACTCCTACTTATTCTGACACACGGTATAATAAGTACTTGTATGTAAATGCTCTTAATTTTCACTTTGTTATAAATATGAATCTACCGTATAGTGACAAATTATTGTGTAAGTTTACCTATTACCAACTTCCAATAAACTAATATAAAGTAGTCATTTCTTTTCTAACTGTAAGGACAAACATTACCTTCCTCATGCTGTCACAATATACATACATGTTTTACTTGTAACCAACAACATAGTCGGTTAATGCGTATTTTTCATATGGATATAGAATCTATCATATTATGTGTTCATAAGCGCAGCTTTTAAAGGTAAACAGTGGAGTTCTGTCAATGAAATTTAAAACACTTAGTAATCACATTAGAATGGCCGTAAAAATTATCAACAAGTAAACGAGCTTATGCTGTTTTTATAAA
>JAVIWB010001685.1:0-24623 GCA_031893035.1 Dermolepida albohirtum
TTAACATTTTTTTTAAATATTTTTTATCTGAAATTATAAAGCAAAACACAAAAATAATATTCGACGTTGAAGTTCAAAAGGATGGGAATTTGATTCGTCGACTAAATTGTCTTATAATTTTTATTTTAGACAATTTATAAATAATATATTCAAAAAAAGATGGAGCGATATTATAGAATACACTTTTCTCGTGTAAAAAAAAGGGAAAAAAGCCCACAAAAACTTAAAAGCATCGATTTTGTTTCATTAAAATTCTTCACAGGATATGAATCGGGTGGCTAAGGGAACGTCACGAAATAACAAACACTGATTTTGATTTGAATTTAGTAACATTAAAAATATTTGAAATGAATCTTTTACTATCAAATTTCATTTTAAAATTCTCCCGTATAATAACAAAAAAAAAATTTTAATTTACATGAGCATATCAAAATCTAAAATAATCAAAATATAAAGTATTGAATAAACATCAAATTAATAAAAAGTATTTATAATTACAGTTCAACAAATGACTCCCGGCATTTCAGACCTGGATGTACATCAGCAGACTCGAATATTTGTAGTGGATAGGTCAATGTCTGGAAAACCACTGAAGCAGTCACTTCGAGAGTCTAAAGATATATCTTCTTCACGAAGTGACCAGCGCAATATCTATTCTTCAACGTCGTCACGTCCTGCGCAATACATTTCCCCCACCAATCTATAATTCGCCAGTTACACTGAAGTGTAAGTACCAAAATCGAGCTTTTTTACGAAATAATTAATTAGCGTTACTGAGAACAATATTTCTGCATAATTTATATTTATGTCAGACACCAGAGTGTGGAAAGTAAGTTTTGGACAAAATCGAAATTTGACATTTCGTGAGGGTCCTATTAAGTGTGTCAAACCCAAATCTCAATTAAAAAACATTTTTTCGCAAAAAGTCTTCCAATGATATAAGTATAATAAAATTGATGCGAATATTTAAAACAATATCAAATATTACTTTACTCTCGTTGGGCGAAATAATTTAAATTTATATAAAATGTTCCTCATCCATTTCAATATATCTTGCGTATTGATCTAGCAAGCTTTCAATAGTTCGAAAAGAGTTCGAAATAATACAAGAGACAATGCTAAATTTAAAAGAATAAGATAAAAGAGTAAAATAACTCCGTAAAAATCTACTTCCAAATTTGAATATGACGTATATTCAGTTTTTATTTATTTTTTTACTTACCACTTCTTGTATCACGTTCGAAAAATGTATCTAAAATATCGATTGGCTTCGACCAAGGTATCTAAAATAATTATAAATAATCCTTATTAGCTAAGAAAATTAGAAATATTAAATAATAATGTGGGGCGTTCCAAATATTACCATGTAATTTATGAAAAACAACCAAATAAATGTCCTGTGTAATTCTGCTGGACAAATTCAAATTTTATTTCAACTCGTCAATATTATTTTCTGATTTTTTCTCAATTCGTTGCGAGTAAATATTTTATAGTTAATATAATAATACTTGAAATGAGGTATAAATATGAACATAAATAAAACAGAATGTGTGGTGAAAATGGGTGGAACCTGAGAGAATATATAACTTGAAAAATAGCATTATAAATCGGTACGAGTTTTAAATACTTGGAAAAGGAAACTGAGAATTGAAGTACTAAAATGGATATACAACCTGGAATACTCTAAAAAACGACCAGTTATCTAAAAGCTAAACTTTAAACTAAGCGAATGGTGGCATAAATATTTATAATAAAACCAACTATAACATAGAATACTAAACGAAACAGTTTCCAAAAAAAAAATTGTTAATTATGAATTCATCAATAGTTGAAGAAAAGATGGAATACAATTCATAAGAGAAGGAATCGAAAATGCTATGAAAACACGACGAAGGATATGGAGATTAAAATACAGGAAAACTCCGGCTTACTTGCACCATGATGTTATGTGTGATGAATAATTCTGTTAGACTTATACATGTGATAGATCCAATTAATCCCATTTTAGACTCCTTTAAATTCCCCCGCACCCATGATCATAGTGAGCTAGTTCTGATAACATTATCAGTTGGTTTTCATTATTACGTATTGTCCTCTGCATTTTAGGACATTCTTTTAAATAATTTTTTATCTGAAATTATAAAGCAAAGCGCAAAAATAATGCTAGAAGTTGAAGTTCAAAAGATCGGGAATTTACTTCATCAACTAAATTTTATTTTAGACATTTTAATCTCATTTTAGACTCTTTCAAATTCCCCCGCACCCGCCCCTTTTCCAAAAAAATTGATATACTTACTATATAATGACAGAATCACACAATTTTTTTTTTTTAAACTGACTCAACTTTAGTTAATTTAAATAGAACAAGAACTGTTTGAAATCTCATTTTCGAGGTTTTAAACATTATTTTATTAAAAAAAAATTCTAATTTTAACCGCTTTTTACATTGTATATTTAATACTGTTCTCCCCACAGGACCCGAACTCGCTATCTTGTTCTTACCGGGAATGTACCATTAAAATGACTCGAATTCTCGAATTCTCCGTAGTCTAATGGCAATGGCACATTCCCGAGAGAATGATATAGGCAATTTGAGTCTCGCACGGGAAACAGAAATTTTTCTTAAAACTTTCCGCATTACATAAACGACGTAAATGTGGTTAAAATTAGAACTTCACAGTTTAACATTGTAAAAGAGTATTTTATTTAATTTTTCAATTTAGATACGCTTGCTATATACGTTTTAAACTTGAATAAGTACTAGTTAAAATCTCGAAGATATCTTTGAAATTCTCACATTTTTCTTAGTTTTGATGTCTTCTACATTTACATTTTATTATTTTTAATTCTTTCTTTACTATTACCAACTTCGGAAACTATTGGGTTGGCAACTAAGTACTTTCGGTTTTTACTGATAAAGAGCGTTGCTTTATTTTTTGTATAACGTATGTTAGTGCTGTACTTTACCGTTTGTCGCGTGATACTAGTCACATTGACGTAACTTCAGAAGCAAGTAGTGCGTGATTTTTATTAAAGCTATTGTGGGTCAATTTTAAATGGAGTGCAGAAACGAACATTTTCGACATATTTTACTATTTTATTTCCGTAAAGGAAAGAAAGATGCTGCGGCTCACAAAAAGTTATGTGAAGTTTATGGTGCTAATTGCTTAACAGAGCGCACGTGTCAGAATTGGTATAAAAAATTCCGTTCTGGAGATTTTTCTCTCAAAGATGAGCAACGTTCTGGTCGGCCTACTGAAGTTGATGATGACCAAATCAAAGTCATAATTGAAGAGGATCGTCATATAACTGTTCGAGAGGTTGCGGAGAGGCTACATGTATCGCACACAACAATTGAAAAACATTTAAAATATCTTGGGCTAGTTAAGAAGCTTGATATTTGGGTACCTCACGAATTGAAAGAAATTCATTTAACACAAAGAATCAACTTTTGCGATATGCACCTTAGACGAAATGAAACCGACCCTTTCTTAAAAAGAATCATCACTGGTGATGAAAAATGGGTCCTGTACGGTAACATAGTTCGAAAACGATCATGGAGCAAACACGATAAACCAGCTCAAACCACATCGAAAGCTGAATTGCATCCAAAAAAGATCATGCTGTCAGTTTGGTGGGATTACAAAGGTGTTGTGTTTTTTGAGCTGCTTCCAAGGAACCAAACGATCAATTCTGATGTTTACTGTCAACAATTAATAAAACTGGATGAAGCAATCAAAGAAAAACGGCCAGAATTGTCAAATCGGAAAGGTATAGTTTTCCACCAAGATAATGCAAGGCCTCACACATCTTCGGAACTCGTGGGAAACTATTGGAGCTTGGCTGGGAAGTGATGCCACATCCCCCATACAGCCCTGATCTAGCACCATCTGATTACCATTTATTTCGAAGTTTGCAGAATTCTTTGAATGGTAAAACTTTCACAAATGACGATGACCTTCACTCGCACCTGGTTCAGTTTTTTGCCGATAAGGACCAGAAATTTTATGAGCGCGGAATCATGCAGCTGAAAGAAAGATGGCAAAAGGTCATTGAGCAAAATGGAAAATATATAATTGATTAAAAACTATTCTTTGTTTAAAAAAAAATGTTTTAGTTGACAACCCAATATTTATTTGCTTTTTTTGGAAAAACTTGGAAAAAATTAATATATTTCGACTAGTTTTTTCTAATTTTTATTTTTCAGTCTTGCGCATTTTATATTTATTCGTTCGTTAACACAAAATATGAAAGTAAACAAAAGGACTGAGCGAGGTCTATATTGTATTCCAGAAAAATATAAATATATCGTTTAGTTGTTTACTACCCCCATAAAACGAGCATAAATTTTATTTCGTTTGATCATATTTGCTCTTGCAAATAGTACCGTGAAGTATTTATAAATCCACAGTTAATCAAGGGATCAGAAAGGACATACGGTCAACTACGAAAAGGCAATCGATATATTGTCAGCGAGTTTATATAAAAATACGAATACTAATTCTTGAATGATACTATAAAAATGATAAAAATATCAACAATAAATAAGCGCAAAAATTACACAAATTTAAATAAATATTTTGACATAGCGAGATTGTTTTTAAAATAAATAAAAGGAAATCGAAAAGAATAAATACTAGAAAAAGAAACAATTCAAACTACCAAAAATTTAGAGGTTTCTCAATAAAAATAATATGGACGTAAAACAAGGGGCAAATCGAAAGTACAACTTCACCAATTAATGTAAACGACGATCTGGCTAACGATTGCAAGGTATTCTGATCCCGACTAATATCTTTAATCCAGAAATGGGCAACATATATATCGCTTTCAGAAGCACAAATAAATGCCATTGTAGAGCTGGGGGCGAATGTAAAAATTAAACTTTTAAAAGGCATTTTTACAAAATTGGGAAAAGACAAGTGAAGATATATGATAGAACTCCAAATTCACTACAAAAAATTTAGAGGTTTCTCAATAAAAATAATATGGACGTAAAACAAAGGGCAAATAGAAAACAACTTCACCAATTAATGTAAACGACGATCTGGCTAACGATTGCAAGGTATTCTGATCACGTCTAATATCTTTAATCTAGAAATGGGTAACATATATATTGTTTTCGGAAACACAAATAAATGCCATTGTAGAGCTAGGGGCGAATGTAAAAATTAAACTTTTAAAAGGCATTTTTACAAACTGGGTAAAAGACAAGTAAAGATACATATATGATAGAACTCCAAACCTTTTTATTTGACGTACATACGTACGTAGAATGTGAAACTAATACCGTGTTGTTTCAAATATCCTTGTAATAATATTTACGAAACGAATTATTGTCTACAACTACATTACGTCTTTTAAGTTTTGCATAGTGGGACATAAAGTATGACACCAATCAAATATCATTACCAAAAATTAACTTCCATCTTTAATTAACCTAGATCCAAAGTTTCAATGCGATACGTGAAGCGTTGTAGCTACAACGAATTGTCAAAGCTCACAAGTTAGTTGAAAAATGGAATTAAACCGAAAACATTTTCGCTGAATAATTTTTTATAATTTTCGGAGACAATTATCTCAACAACAATGCCTCGCTGAGTTGGTTCCTGTTTTCGGCAATGAAGCACAACATCAGTCAACAATTTCTCGTTGATATGGAGAATTCAAACGTGGACGAATTAGTGTTGGCGACGATCCAAGAGCAGGTTTACCAAAAACGGTAGTTAGTCAGGAAAACGTCGATGCTGTGCGCAAGATTAACAACGAAGATCGACATGTGACATATCGCCAGATTGAAACATTATTGGGGATTTCAAGGAACTCAATTCAAAACATTTTACATAAGGAATTGTGTGTAAAAAAATTAATTTCTTGTTGAATACCTCATCTGTTGACCGAAGAACAGAAAGCAACTAGTGCGAATTGGTGTCAAAAAACTCTAGATTGTTTCAACGCCGGAAACTCTAAAAGCGTGTACAACATGTAATGATGAATTTTGGATTTACTCATACGTGTCGAAGTGTCTCCAAAAAGATGATCGCGACATGTGTCTCGTAAGCAGGTCATGCACCAACAGTTCCTCTACAAGATCAAAGAACTATTACTGCCGATTGGTATACAACCATTTGTTTGCCGCAAGTCATCGCTGAGCTCCGACAAACCAACCCCGAACGACGAACCTTCCTCCACCAAGATAATGCAAGTTCGCACACAACACGCAAGACTGAATTTTTAACGAAACAAAACGTCGAATTGTTGGGCCATCCTCCGTACAGTCCGGTCCTAAGTCCCAATGATTTCTCTACCTTTCCGAAAATCAAGAACGGACTGCGTGGTCAAAGATTCCAGTCGTCAGAAGGAGCAGCCGATGCCTTCGAAAACGCAATTTTGACTGTACCTATAAACGAGTGGAACAACTGCTTCCAGAGTTGGTTCGAGCGCATACAAGAGTGCATTACTCTTCGTGGAGAATACTTCGAATAACAATGAAGTCTTGAAAAGCTATCTACAGTTTTATTCCAGTTTTATATGCAAAACTTAAAAGACAACAGAAAGTAGTACTGATATTTATCTATTTTCAGAAGATTTAAGTACGCCAAAACCAAAGCACAATCTTTTTACCTGATATAAGACGAACCATTTGAATTGCCACTTACTGCTATGCGCAGACCGTTTTGTGACGATACTCAACATGTAAATGATAATATTGACCTCCTTCTGATAACATTGTCAGTTGGTTCTTAATGAAAATACAAATACTGATTCTTAGATGATACTATAAAAATGATAGAAATATCAACAATAAATAAACGCAAAAGTTATACAAATTTAAATAAATATTTTGACGTAGCAAGATTGTTCTTAAAATAAATAAAAGGAAATCAAAAGGAATAAATACCACAAAAGGAAACAATTCAAACTACAAGAAATTTAGACGTTTCTAAATAAAAATAACGTGGACGTAAAACAAAGGACAAATAAAAAGAACAGCTTCACCAATTAATGTAAACGAGGTCTGGCTATCGATTATATGGTATTCTGATCCCGACTAATATCTTTAATCCAGAAATGGGCAATGTATATATATCGTTTTCAGAAACACAAATAACTGCCGTTGTAGAGCTGGGGGCGGATATAAGAAATAATTAAACTTTTAAAAGGCATTTTTACAAACTGGGAGAAAGGCAAGTAAAGATATATGATAGAACTCGAAATCTTTTGATCTGAATATTAAAGAAATTCCAAATCTCAGGAGACGAGGAGAAATTATAATGTTGTCAATTTATGAACAAGAAAATCAAAGTATAGGCGATAATTAAAAGAGAACGCGATCTGTCGCCAGAAATATAAAAAGTTTGCACGAGGGTAGAATGTTTTTAATAGAGAAAAAGGAATGAAAGTATTTTTATAAATTAAACATGTGAGAAGATATAAAGTCTGAAATATTTCATCTCGGATATTAAAGATGTCTCAAGTCTCGGGAGACCGGGGAAGGACCGATCCTAACCAATTTATATGAAAGAAAACCCGAGCAACTGCGATAATTATAATAAAATCTGATCCACCGTGATTAATATTGAAAGTGTACCCAAGAAATGGACAACAACTTCAAGGCAGTGCGTGTCGGTTTCGGAAACAATATGCGGATAAATGACGCTATAGATCTAACAGTGAACGTAACAGGGGGAGAAAATAAGAAAATTCACATAAATATTTTTATAAACTGAAAAAAAAGAGACGAAAATCAAGTAAGAGTGCGCAAAAACAATTGGAATATTAAAGATATTTCGAATTCCACGAGATAAAAATAAAAAGTAAAAGTTAATTATATCAATTTGTAAGGAAAGATCAAAACAACGGCGATATTTAGAAAAGAATCCAATACGACGCTGGAAATATAGAAACTTCGTGTACGTAGGAGCAAGTTCAAGGAGGAGTAAGACATTTTTAGAAACAATAAACAGACAAATGAGAATATAAACAGATAAATGAGAATGTAAATACGAATAAAACAGAGCGAAAAATAGAAAAAACAATTTAATGATGTTTGTATTACGGACACAAAAGTCCCTTAGGTAATCGTCTGATAAAACAAAAATATAAAAATTAGGAATCCATGGTACTGTCGAAACAATTAAATCAATTTAAGCAACGAACGAAGACCGTTCAAAAAAAAAAAAACACTAGAAGGCAGAAAACATTTAAACAGACTTGTTTCGTTTTACAAATATAAATTTGTTCAATTTTTTAGGAGTTTTTTAGAGAATCGTCTGATTTTTTTAGATGACATAAGAAGTTTAAATGTGATCGGATAAGCTGCACTTGCAAGGTGTTCCAGGCGTTCCAATTAATGTGTTAACTGAAGAAAGTAGATCGCTTCCCCCTGCTTGAAAAGTAGAAACTTTAGACTTAAGAGCAACAGAAAGTTAAGCAGCCCAGAAAGTAAATTAATACGCAATTTCGCTCGTGAGATTTATTGAAGATGGATTGGAAATTACGAAATCAATATTTCGATTGAAAATTTGATATTGCCACAAGTTGACTGTAAAGATTCATTAAAACCATTTGCAAAGAAGACGTGTACATTGAAAATGAAACAAAGCACAAACAAACGGAATTAGAAAAAATAAAGAATTCATTTTGACGCCAATTTCGACATTTTTCAAGCAGCTTTTAGAAATGATTCGTTGCTTACTTTTGCACAAAAGCGCTTTCTTGTCGTTTTAACGATAGCGTGACAATTTTCAAAGAAAAAAGTTCGATATCTATAGTACATTAAAAGTTTAAATGTGATCGGATAAGCTGCACTTGCAAGGTGGTCCAGGCGTTCCAATTAATGTGTTAACTGAAGAAAGTAGATCGCTTCGCCCTGCTTGAACAGTAGAAACTTCAGACTTAAGGGCAACGAAAAGTTAAGCAGCCCAGAAAGTAAATTAATACGCGATTTCGCTCGTGAGATTTATTGAAGATGGATTGGAAATTACGAAATCAATATTTCGATTGAAAATTTGATATTGCCACAAGTTGACTGTAAAGATTCATTTAAACCGTTTGCAAAGAAGACGTGTATATTAAATATGAAACAAAGCGCAAACAAACGGAATTACAAAAAATGAAGAATTCGTTTTGACGCCAATTTCGACATTTTTCGAGCAACTTTTGGAAAGAATTCGTTCCTTACTTTTACACAAAAGCGCTCTCTCGTCGTTTTATCGATAGCGTGACAATTTTCGAAGCAACAACAGTTGACTACAATCCTTAAATCTATCCCAAAGTCGATATCGAAAACTCGTGTAACGAATTTATCATACCAGGCAGTTCGGTTTCATTTTGGCAACCAAAAGTAAAAAAATTGCTTAATTTCTGGTATTAATGATATGAAACCCAATGTATTATTTATTTGTACGTCTTATTGTTTATTAAATTAAATCGTACGTCGAAAATTGTAATTAATTATAACGCTTATAGCACTACGTTTCAATTACAGCCTGTTTGCGAACAAAATAAACAAATACATCAAATTACTGTAAACAATTTTTAGAATCGTTTTCTCTATTAACACAATATTAACTTTTGTTTATACAATCTAAACGTTTGCTATAAGAAAAATAAATTTATAATTACGCGTACATACAATGTGTTCCATTGGAAACGAAACGGATTTATTCTTTTGTATTTTTTTTAAATACCGAAACACGATCAATTCTATTTCGGGGGCTTTTAAATAACCGTAAAATTTAAATGAAAAAAGTTAAATCGTTTGAAATAAAAATTATTAAGAAAAGAGATTTTCTTTTAGCTGACGGAAACGTCACTACGTACAATAATTTACTTCGCATTGTATTAACCGACGGCAAAAATATCGCGTTTCAATGATATAATTCGAAGAAGAACCACGCAATTTTATCAACGGCTCGCACTCATACAACAATTTCATTTTCCCTGATAAATAATGAGTGCGAGTATTTAATCAACAACATCTCGAAAAGTCCGTTAATTAAAAGTATATTCTGGAGTTGGTGGTGAAATTTCGAAAGACGTAGTCTTTTCGTAGCAAAAAGAGAGACAGCGATGCGCGGTGGAACGTAAGAAAGACGAGATAAGAGTTTCAGGTTTGTCAGAAATTTTGAATCGCTACAAACTTCATCCTTACGAGAATTAAATGAAGATACCTTAGACACGAAAATATATTTTCTTTTGACTTTGCCCGAGTAATTATGGATAATCTAAACAAAAACCGCATATTAGGCGACGCCAGCGTGAGGGATTTACTTAGACCCAGCTCAGTTTTTTTCGTCGTCGAAAGATCTTGAATACTACACGACATTTTAATCTTTTTTGTTTTCGAAAAGGGTCGAAATTTATAGATTACGGCATAATTTATTTACAACCTTGTCAGTTTTCTTGTAAATCTATTGTCTGCTGTATATCCCGGTCAAATTAAATATGAATCGTATGAACTTTTCATGTACATATATAAATACATGAACAATACCTTTAGAAATGTTAGTCTATCAAAATAAATTGACCAGCGGATAATCAATTATGAATACATTATAATCCACATTATTTATTCAAAGTAGACCTAATAAATGTAAAAAAAAGATGATACGGAAATCAATAAAACCATACAAACATTTTAGGGCAATAATTTATTTGTTCGAATACTAGATCCGATTATTGAATGTTTTGTAAACAAAAATGTATTCATTCTGAAAAGTAATACCACAACTTACAAACACGTAACAAAAATAATTCAAATTTAATTAATATTTACTTTGCGTTTATTAATTTTTTTAAACAAAATAGAAACTGTCCGCTACTTAAAAAAGTAAAGAATTATCGACGAAAGATATTATATGTAATATTCAAAAAATATTAATGAACTTATTTAATTACTCACACTTTTGTAGGGTTCGAAAATTTTCAAATGATTGTAGACAGTTCGGCGAATGCAGGCATGGCCAGTGAAAACAATTCGCTGAGACTCTTCCCCAAATGAATGTCTCACTTACTACTGTTAGTACAGTTACATTGCGATAACATTGTGCTAGGGGTTGGGGTGCCCTACGCTTGCGCACTTGTTGAATATTTAACAGTTTCTACAATAATCGATAAAAGTTCTTGTATGTGTATGAAAAGCAACAAGTAGTATCAAATCTATTTGGAAGGATAGTATGAATAAAACGAAATAGATATCCTCTCAATTAAACCCCCATAAACATATCTACAGGTACGTGTTCGTACTGTTACTTCAAGCGCATTCGAAACTTTTACGTTAAGCAAATCCCTAAAACGTTTTCAACTGTTGATTTAATAAAGCTGCGGTAGCTTTACGTCTGGAAAGAATTGAAAGGAAGATTCTGGTAGGTATTCCAGGATCTTTCTCTCAATTTTTTCCAGAATTCCAGTACAGTTTATCAAATTACTTATAAAAATCTAGTGATGGAGAGCTACCACAAAGCTGTGGTAACTTTTTAATTTGATAAGCTATGCTGAAATTCTGGAAAGAATTGCTTTGAAAAATTCTAGAATACCTATGCATATTGCAAAGCTTGCAAATTAAAGCGGTGGCATAAATCAGTCAATGTTCTCGAACGAAATAGATAGAAAATACATTTTGCAACTCTAATAAGCGGTTCATCAGATTCTTACTTTTTTCTAAATGAAGCCCATACAAAAATTTTAGAACTACGAATCGATAAGGGTGCAATTTTCTATTAAAGCTTTTAATTTGTTATAAGAAACTATTTCTGCTTGTCGCCTTTGCTTTCCATCATGTATGTACTCACTACCTGGCGAAGTAAGTTATCAACGTGTTACCCATTTTTGGCATTTCGTAATTTAAAAAAAAAATATTTTTGAACGAAACAAACAGAGTGTTCAGAGTGATCTTTTGACAGGCATTAACTTAACTTAACTTTCTGTACTTTCGAAACTTAAATTGAATTAACATAATTAATTAATTAACATAATAACCCATTTTAATTCAATATTTTTTTGTTCTTTTTAAACTTGTTTGACAGTGAAAAAAACTGTTGAATTTTAATTTTTATTATGTAATTACCCAACTGCTATGAAAGGAAAATCAATTGAATACTCGTATATAGTGAAGATATACGAAATTATCCAAGATAGTTCTGCGATACACATTCACCGTCAATACTTTGCACTAATTAAGCGGAAAATGTTTAAAACTTCTCGCAAACTTGATAGTTTTTGCTTATATTCAGAGATGGCGCTTCAATCACATTACTTCCATGATTTTATGTTAGATGTCACCTCGTTTACTATTTCACATCACAGGTACCGTACCTGTGATTCAAATCTTCTGTTCCTTTAAATGTATGTACATATTTCGAAATATATATGGATGTATTTTTATAAATAACGTTATTATTAAATCATATATTAAACACTATTAACAATTTATTAAAGGGACTTTTGAAATGGAAGATCAACATTTGAAGACTGTAAGAAACTCTTGTTAGTTATTCGTGTATTCTAACCTAACTTTTCCCATTTAAGTTTAAAGATTTTCTGACGTTTTACAACTTATTATCAGAAACGTGTTTTGCACGGTGCGTGGATAATTTTAATTCTAGAAGTATTGATGAAAGTGAAGCACAATGCGTGGATAGATGTTCGACAAAATTTATTAGCTGTAACAACAGGTTGATCAAGATATATGCGGTCTTACAAGAGAAGATTGTTACCAATAAAATGAAAGCTATAGAAGAGGAAAATTTGAAACAGCTAGCTGCTTTAGAACAAACACAAGCCAAAGATACAGAAGTACAAGAACAATCATGATTTAAAATTAAAGAAAGTAGATTTATACATAGTAAAATGTTACATTGCAAGCTATTATTAATATTTACATGTTGATAACTTTAAGTAAATTTGTATAGAATTATAATTTATTTACGTTCCAGAAATTACAGTAGTATGTATTTATTTATAAGTTTTGTATATGTGTTAAAAAAATCAAATTATCAATTAAACTTGGTATTTTAATATGCAAATAATAGTATAATTTCATCACATTACCAATTTCCTGTGATTTTTAGTCACATGATGATTTCTCTATAAATAAGTAATTATAAAACGATTTTATTTTACATAAATTGTGTTAATAATTATCTCTTGAGTAATATTCATAATATAGTAAATTTCTATTACCAATTGAAAAAAAACAAAGTTTTTACGTTACTATTTTTTGAATTTCAGTAAAATCACAGGCATTTAAAATTAATAACCTGTTATTTTATTCCCCTCTCTGACTGGAAGTGAAACTCCGACGCCTGCGTGTAATGGGAGACAGACTAAATTTGGACGCCATAGTTATTTTTCGTGGTTTATAATACGCTTGTAGAAGCATTTTTCTGAATCTCTTCTGCAAGAAGAGTTTATTAAGCAGTTGTAAGATGTCGGAATCTGAATCACGTAAACTTGCTGATTTACGTGTTGTGCAATTGAGAACGGAGTTAGAAAAGCGTGGTTTAGATAAAACGGGTGTTAAACAGATTCTTGTTGAACGATTACAAAAGGTACGTGTATATGTCGGCAAGTCCTTTGTATAAAAGATATTTTTTCAGGCGTTGTTAGATGAAGGTTTAGATCCTGAAGTATATCAATTTGATATGACTGAGAAGAAACAAAAGGCACCCAGTGCATCAAGTAAGTACTTGAGAGAAGGTAATATATATTTTAAGCTATAAAATTATAAATATATCAAATTCATTGTTTGTTTTAATGTTTATTATTTGTGAAAGTCATATTTCTGATTAAATATAAATTAAAAAAATTTTACATAACCTGATTTGCCTAATTGACAATAACTATTTAACGTAAAGTAGTATCGGTATGTTTTTGAAAATTTATTCTTATTTATTTATAATAGATAATCCTGAAAATGAAGATGATCAAAATGATGAAAGCATCGACAAGGATACTGAACACGTAGAGGTAAATATGAAATACAAATTTACATTTTATTGTTTGGAAACTGTACAAAGAATTTTCTAAATTTAAATTTATAGAAGAGTGAGGATGCTTCAGAAGTAAAAGAAACAAGTAATGGCACAAAGAAAGCTGCGGAGACTGGAGCTGAAACAAAAACTGAACAGAAGCAGGATCAAGATGGGGCAGAAGAAGAAAAATCTCTAGATGATAAGGAAGATAGTTCAATCCAATTAACTCTTGAAGAAGAAGAAGTTTTACAAGATAATGACGTAAGTTAACTTTACATATTTAGAATCTAAATAATTTTCTTAATAAAAAATGCATTAACTGTAATTTATAAAGTACTGTATTTGTTTAAAATGGTAATAGTAATTATTTTTAAATTAGTCATATCAAATTTTGTCGAGTCAAAAGTATTGTGCATCCCATAATAATATTTTCTAAGGGTCATCCTTGTCTATTTGATATGTGATTAGATTACAAATCTGAAGGTCTCAAGTTTAAGTTGCGAAACCCTTTGAACACCATCATAACCATGGAATTCGTGCTATAATTTTCACTAGAACTACAATAATCTAAATGTTTCTTAAGCACCTCATGTGGCATACTGTACAGTAACTCGTCTGTCTGTTTTATGAAAGTTGTAAATAGAGCTAGAATATTTTTCCCGCAGGCCAGTGTACGAACAAACTGACGACGTGACGATATATGCATATCACTTATGTTTTGCTTTATAAACAACACACTTACTGAGACTGAGCAACGTACGCCGTGCTGAAAAGATGTTTTGAAAAGAAGCAGGCCATTCTCAAGAAAACCATCCCTACAACCAATATGTAATAATATCAACCATCTTTCTTTTCCACTAGGATTTTTTAAAACCTGTTGACAGATCTTTATTGAAAGCTTGCTGTGCACATTTAATGCCTTTATTGATCCGAACCTTTAATGATGTATGGCCTTCATTTACATGTTTCATCGAGAAATAAAATTTTTCTACTTTCTGTTTCTAAATAGCTTTAGTCTAGAAGCTCTCTTCTTCTAATTAGATTCAAAGCTAGACTAACATTGCACACAGTAATGTATTAAATATATTCCAATTTAATGTATATTGTCTGCCTTGAAAACTTCATTATGTCATCATTGTTATTTACTGCTGCCAAAGTTTTATTTAATGTGGGAATCTAATTTTTATAGAAAAATGAATGGACTATACATCTTATTGATGCTGTTATGTTATTGTCTACACAATCTAATATAGCTCTCTTTCTATAAGACTTTGACTCTTGAAATTATTGTTTAGCGTTCTTTTGTAATATATTCCGGTTAAAATAAACATTTTCATATAGATAGTAGTATTAATTTAATTCTATAACAATGTTACCAGCTATTTTGGCAGTTGACTGAACAGCTTGTGTTTCGGTGCAATTAGGTGCTGTAATTTATTTATTTTAAATATGTATCGATTGCTTATCAGTCGCGTTAAAATTGCGTCTCTTCCGCGTTCTTAATGGTGACTCCACCATTCTTGCGATTATACATAACAAATACACGTTCTCTAAAACTACAAGAAATTATCCTTTTTTTTACTTTACTTCTTACAAACACTTTCTATGCTTTTCAATGTTGTGAGAAAGCCAATTACAAAGTATAAACGGTAGTAATAATCAAATGAGGAAATGATAAAACTATAATATAACCTCAAATTTGTTCGAATCAAACTCAGCTGCAACATATGCAGCGCTTGCGTGTAAACAATCTTTGAACTTCGCAAGGTTTATATGTGTTTAACCAATCAGAGATCGATCACGGGCTGATCACGCATATTTATTAGTCTATCTATACGTGATACAGATATATTCATTTTCTCCATACCCTTCACGTAAAAACTTGTTAACTTTTCCTAACATTTAAGCTAGCAGCTATTAGTCACTGTAACTGCACATGTTAAAAATCTATTGCGCATTTAGCGCTGGCTGTATTTCTCAAATTAACCTTTCTAATTAATTTATTTATATTACAGGCCAAGAGTGGTGAAAATGATGCTGCTAAAGAAAATTCCAGTACTGCAGGTACGAAAACTAATTTGTTTAATTTCGTTTCAAACTTGCCATTTTCTTTTATTTATTTATTCAAATATGCGTTTTAAAAAAATGATTTAATAGCCAAGATATTCGATGTCTAAAAATCAATTGCAATAATTTCGGCGCTAAACGAAGACACTCCAAGATTGCGCATGCGTTTGACGAAATTCGAAGAAGAGAAGTTCCAGGGTCTCCTAATAATATCTAAAGGAAAAGAGAAGATGATTTTTCCATTTCCTTGGACGTCTGCCTGAAGGTGTTTTTTTTTTCAAGTACACACAATGGATATCAACATGAATATTGTGAAGGATAGCGTGAAGACCTTGAAGACAAGAAGTTAATAGATAGCTGTGCTGTACGTTAGTGCGCTTCCATCTAGAAGTCATGGAGAGAATTATTGCAGTTGATTTTTATTTTTGCGACTGTTGATCTTGGTTATAAAGCATTTTTCAACATGAGTTGGTGGTATTTATGAATTTCTAGAGTTCTTCTTTATGAGGTGTGAAGTGCGTTTTTAAATGTTACATATCATAAAAATAAAAGATAACAAAATTATTTAAAAAAAAAAAACAAATAGAAAAGAATAATGTACCAATTGTTTGTTATTCAATTGGTATTGGTCCATTCTTTTAATATTGTTTACTAATTTGAAATCCTTTTATTTTGGTTTGGCTTTCAAATATAGAACTTTGCGTTATATTGAATATTTAATATTTATTCATTTTAAAAAAAGTGAATTCAGAATACGGGGCCTTCAAAATCAGTGACTGACTATATTTGATTTACATCGGTTTGTTACTATAGATGAGAAGAAATCAACAAAAGATGTTCCAGAGACTCCCAAGGAAACGTCGGAAATAAATCCAGCGCAACAGGATGCCAAGAAGGACGAAAAGACAACAGGCGAAAATAGGTTGGTTTTCCATCAAATTAGATTCACCCTGTTTTGTTACCTCTTGAATGAACGAATGAATATTGTTAAAAAATCCTGACGGATAATGTACCCATTAAATATAAAACACATTACCACATATGGAATTCCCATTGGACGATTTAAGATTCAACGGAACACGGAACAAGATTTACTTCGTATTCGACGCATTTCTTTTTGGAGGCGCACGCTTCGACTTGTGTGGAAGTTGCCACAATTTCATCACCAAGATTGACCGGCTACTTACTACTTGCAGCATACTTGCCAGTCCGTCCGTCTTGAATTCCGGAACTCGAAAAGCACGATTTTATCTGCGAATCATCGGCCAGCACCTGCCACAGAGATTCAAGAACGTTTCAGAGTATCTTCTCGGATGAAAATTGCAGAAAAAATATGTACACGTGATTTCGAAACGAATGTGGTACAAAATATATGAAAATTCTTGGATAAAAAACAAGTCCTATCACGTTTTAAAACGAATTTTATTTGTAAAATATAAAGGGAGTATATAACATCATTATTATAAAATACATTTTATATGAGTACAACGGGTAAGAAGGTGGTAAAGTATATGACATTATAAAATTTAAATATTAGTGTTTTTTTGCAAATTACTTTTTCTTTTTTTTATCATTAGTGTAGTAGATATATTTTTTATTTCGTTACAAGTTTAAAGCAGTTTTAAGAATATTCATCAAAATTAGAAAGAACAGAAAAAGCTGGATGAATATTGAAGTCTTTGTGTTTATGTAAAATTATTTTGTTTATTTTGAATTACTATTTTTATTCGAACAAACGGTAACATTACAGATTTAAGGTACTTAATACTTTGTCAAACCCCACATTAACATGTAAATTGCAATATCCAGTTACCACAACATTTTAATATAATTTTATTCATGCAAAGATGCTAGAAAGGCGCCGAGGATCTCCTTCCACATTTTTAGTTACTTAACTGGCTCCAGATACATTGCGCCGGGATATTGTAACTGACCTATCTACAGTTCATTTTGAAGACCTTCGAGAATTTTAGCATCTTCCATTGAAAAGAAAATCTAGAATAATCCCACGTGTACTAAATGAAGGATATCGTAAAGGGCTTTTGTAACCACCGTAAAAAGTCGATATTGGGCTCTAAAAGGAAAGAAAGCGTAACCTTTACAATCACAGTCGAAGACTTTCCTAGAAAAGTTTGGAAGAAATTATGCTGAATGAAAATATAAAGGCAGTGTCTGTCACCTTCCAAAATCTGTGCAAGATGGGACTAAATTGTTAATCTGTTGTCTATAACATCCTCACATAAAAAAGTTTTTCGACCGCATAATGTCATTTTTTTGCCAGAAAAGCCCTCCTTGAATGAAGATAGGCATTATTCTTTTAGAAAATATAATGCATTACAATTCCCAAAGATCTTCACGAATCTATGAAGAATTTAATGGATTTATCTCTACAGAATAGGTTAAAGAAGCTTTCACTTCATGAAGAAAGCTATTATCCTATTGGGAATAGGATTATAGCAATGTAACAATCAAGTTCATGCATTAGAACTTCTAGAATCTATGGACTAAGCAACAAATTCGTCAATCCTTCTCAGATGTGATGGGTAACTATAGTAGATTTGGTTTCGTCAAAAATCCTCGAAGAGCTTGGTTGTAACTTGGATAAAAAGCAAATGAAATCAATTATGATAATTCCAGCAATTGTTGTGTATACAAAGAGAATGACCACTCGTAGTTTTAAAGAATTTTTTTACTGCAAAAAAGGTTGAACCCTCTGATTTGTCGATGTAGTATTTGGAACTTTTCTTTAGAAAAAGGAATTGAAATGGTATTTGAGGATTTAACATTAAACTTAATCAAATTTTATGTCAACTTTAATCAATTAAATTTAAAAACGTCTGGATGTTGCGATTTATGTGTTTTATATATTTTTTTCAATGTTTTTTTGTTGGTTATATCCAATACATGTAATTCCAGTTTCTCTCAAATGTCGCTAATTGAAAATATAATTTCAATTTGGTTGCATTATCATTTGTGGATGTAAAAACATTTACTATTTTAAATGCAAACGTATGCAAATTTAAATCATTCTTATAAGACTTATGCGAAATGCTGGCATATCTTCAGCCTGACTTGCGATTTGCTATATTCCAAAATTTTCAATAAATTGTTAGAGATGATGACCAGATACTTTTAATATATAATATTGTTTGCCTTCCAAACAATTTTGCTTGTTATAATGCTAGGTGGATGATTGCCAGCAATTCTCTATGGCACATGGTTTACATATACAGGTTTTAGTCTCCGAACCGCAACGCTAGGACTTCTGTAAATATTCGCGTTTAATTTTCCATAATTTTTTTCTAGTAGAAGACGATGTTTCAATAATTGAATAGGCTTTCCGCAAGGGACGTTTCTAAAGTTCTGGGAATTGCCTTTGAATTTTCTAAAAAAAATTTTATTTTCGTCTTACATTGTTTTTTTTGTGTTAATTTTCATTGAACTATATTCAATAGTCCCGGCTCGAAACCAGCTTTTTTTGCCCACCTCTTTATCTTTGGTCGATGTCAGCGTAATTTCCAACAGTTCATTTATAAAAACTTTTACAATCTTTTATTCTGCTCTAGTAAAGGTAAATTGCAATTTTCCAGTACAAAATGATATGTGTTATGCAGATTGCACTTGCTTTTGTCAGGTAATAAGGTGTTACAATTCCCAAAACTTTGAAAATATCTCTTGCACGTGAAATGCAGTACAGGCGTACTCAAGGTTTATCAAATTTTCTAAATTATTTTTATTCAGTTTTAACTTTCTCGTCGTTGATATACCTTAATTTTTAAATTTTCGTTAACAATACCATAGCGTCCTCGATTTATATATATTTTAAAGCGATCCCGGATGTTATTGTTTCAAAAACCATTATACTGTTCGCTAAATTATGGGAATTTCGAAATCATAGTGTTTTTAAATTATGGAATTCGTCTTTGTAAATATGGAGATAACTAGATGCAGATGGTTAATACCAAGAAGCAAATTTCGACCTACCCCACCCCGTCTTTTTATTACAGCGTTTTTCTTATACACAGTGTGTAGCAGAGAAACCCGAACTTTTTTAAAATAGAAATAAAAACTTACTATATTGGCGAAATTCATTTATTTTATTCAAAATAGTCGCTTTCGGCTTCAATACAACGTTTTGCACGGTCTTTTTTTAACATGCCGAATGAATTTTTAAGTTCATCTTTAGAGATATCCTTCAAGATCGCTGTCGACGCTTTTTAATGGCTTCAACGTCGACATAACGCTGTCCTTTCATCGTAAAATGTGTTTGGAGAATAGGTAGAAATCACAGGGGGGCCTAATACGGTGAATGATTGATGGTTAAAATGCCATTTGTATTTAGAAAATCAGTGATAAATGTCGAGCGATGATACGATGCATTATAATGTAACAAACACCAGCTACCACTTTCATGATATTGTGGGCTCACACGACGAATACGCGCTAAAAGGCACTTCATAACACCAAGATAATATACAGCATCGACTGACTAGTTGGTACAAACTCTTTTGTGCACTATGCCTTTCGAATCATAAAAACAAGTCTGCATTGTCTTCACTTTTGACTTCTCCAAACGTCTTTCGGTCTTTCTTCGCTTGGATGCTTCCTTTCAGAGCTTTGAACGTTTGGTCTCTGGATCATATTGAAAACACCACGTCTCATCATCAGTTACAATAGAATACCTGAAGTTTTCGTCCTTTTTTGAGTCTTTAATCAAATCTGTACAATGTTGAAATCAGTTAGCTTGTGTGGCACAAATCTTTCTCAATCCCCCCAACTGCTGGGTCAAAATGCAATGAATTGAATCTGGAAATATTTAATTCCATTTCCCCGTATCGCAGTGAGGATTTCGTTATGTTTGAATTGCACAACCACAGATTTTATTTGTCGGAAATCCTATATTTCCCAACGTGTGAGAATTGGCTCTGGTGGCTCAGAAATACCGAGGCACCCTCTGGAATTCTCGAACACGTTCGGGAATTTGAAATTAATGCATCCACCCCTGGATAACATTGCCGAATGCTTTGCGCATAAACTTTGCACGTCACATGTAAAAGTCCATCACGCTCGTTTCCAAGGAAACGACCCACACTACACATTGTCGCTCACAAACATCAACTGATCAGTTAAAATTGAATTTTTTTTAGCGTGTCCAACACTGCCTTCATAATTGCTTCGCCAGTGCATTTTCTAATCTTTTGCTAGGTAAATACATTTGAAAATGTCGCTTTAACAGGTTTGGAACACGCACTATAGTGTTCAAAATTCAGTGCGAACCTGGCCCGCGGGAAGACATCTTAACTCTACTTATATCTAATATGTAAATATTTAAAACGACGTCTAGTCTCCGTTACTTTTAAGAATCGCCTCACGATTCCCCCAAGTTTCCTGCATAATTCGTAGGTAATATAGGATCATATTTTCTTTATACGATAATTGGGAATTTTTATTGAAGGTTCCGCTTCATAAGAACTCACACATTTTTAATTGCATTGGAACTGAGCACCTGTCGATATTTATCGGACAGCAACAACTTCACAATTGTGCTTTGATAAATGATAACGTGCTTGTGTAATCTGCTAGCGAAACAGATCACATCCGTCTTCATATTTTTTAAAGATACATCGTCTCGACTGTATTTTGTAAAAAAAATTCCATGTCGTTGCATACAAGTTGAGAAGAACATAAGATTCTGGAAGAGTTACTAATAATTCCCAGTCAAATATTTAAATTTTGGTGTACAATATCTATTCCAACGATGATCATTTAAATTTTTAAATTACGTCGTCGTGGGGTGATCAAAATTTTGCTTCTTAATTTAACCGTTCACATCTTTGACTTCTTATTTCGAGGACGCGCTCTATACGAAAACAGTTTCGTCAATATTAAACTCTCGACGTTTCGTATTCAAGCGAATTTATTATAATTTATTAACTCTTAATTTTATAGTGAGACCGCCGGTAATCCGAAAATTAAAGGAATTAGTGATTCCCAAAACAGAAATTTGTGGATAACAAACATATCACAGAATACTAGAGCGACTGAATTGAAGCAGGCATTATCAGCTTATGGAAAAGTTATTGGTGCCAAAGTTGTCATCAACGCCCGATACCCTGGTGCTTGTTGTTACGGTTACGTTAAAATGGAAACCGTTGAAGATGCAAACAATTGCATTAGCAAATTAAATAATACCGAACTTAATGGACAAATTATTCGCATAGAAAAGGTATTTAAACTTTTTTGTTTTGCCATTACTTACTTCATACATTGGTCCGCTTCAAACACAACTGTACCGTTAGCAATTTAGCAAAATCTACGGTCCGTACGCCATCTAAATTTTCATAGAGATCGTCAGAAATTAATACCCCAGTATACTTGAATATTAAAAATTACTTTATTTCAAGTATTAATAATCTCAATTCCTCGTTTTTAGGTACGTCCGGAGCATCTTAATCCAAACTTAAATATAAACAAGAGGATCGATCGAGAGAAATCTCGTCCAAAATCATCTTCAATGAACAAAGATGACAAGGCCAGAGTCCACAATGAAAATAGACCTGACAGGAAATTAGAAAAGTCCTCAGAAAGAAAGGATAAACCTGACGATCCAAACAAATCCGAAGGGACCATGGCAGAGCGCCAAGGGCAAAAGGTCTTCTTATACTTCTTTTGTTTGCTTCATTTTTAACGCTTATCATGTTATAGAGATCACGTAGTGGAGATAGAAGAAGCCATGACAGACGCCGCAAAAGATCTAGATCTCGAGATCGCGCCGAACGAAGTTTATCATCAAAATCGAGAAGACGCGAACGTGAAATGGTTTTAACGTTCGATAAGATCAAGGATGAACGTGACAGAGAAAGGAAGCGCGAGAGGGAACGCCTCATACGCGAAGAAAAACGTCGACGCGAGGAAGCGCTGCGTCAACGCGAAATAGAGAGGAGACAACGTAACGAAGCTCAACGTTTAGAACGCGAAAGGGAAAAATTGCGTATGGAGAGGGAGCGTTTGGAAAGAGAGAGGGCTGATTTGATGCTGTTGGAGCGAGAAAGGCAGAAATTGGAGAGGGAGAAACTTGAATTGGAAAAGCTAGAGTTGGAAAGAGTCAAAATGCGCATTCAAGAGGAAGAAAGACGCAAACGTCCGGCTCCGTACAGCAGGGATAGGTCCTACGAAGAGCGCAAGCGTGTTGCTGGCGAACGACATTTTGACGAGCCCCCACCGCCGCCAAGATTCGATCCTCCTCCCAGGTAAAAATCATCTGTTTGAAAATACACGTTAACGACGCAATGTGGTTAGACGTTTAAGCAAGGCCACAAGAGCTCTTAGCATGTATTTTGTGTGTGTGTTGATGAAAATCTTAACATACTAATGTCCCACACGTTAGTCCACATCACACTAAACCTTTTTAATCTTACTACTTCCATTGTTTAGGTACTAATTTTCGTTCAACTCGTATTTCCTAGATTTATTGAATATATTTTTGACTACAAGAAACTATTTCGCATTAGAACTAAATTAGAATATATATTCTGTCAAGTTTCGTTTACAAAATTCCTTTTATTTCGTTAATAAAATATCCATGATTTTTCAAAAGCAAGATTTCACAATTTTTAACTCATTTTATGCCACAAATACTCTTATCAACTTAAATCAGAATTTACGAGGCAAAATTAATTATTAATTCTTATCTATTTCACTCGTATCTTCATTTTGAAATAAAATCGCAGTTTCACAATTCATTATACCAACGCCATTCGTCCATATGCATCTCCACACTGTCACCCTTTCCCTGAATTCTTTGTGTTTAACAGTTATTAATTAGTCTTGCCAGCTTCCATCTATTTTTTTTGTATTATATAATATATTTCTCTTCGTCAAAAAAAAAATCAGAGTTATACTTGTTTTCTGATCAGATTAAGGAATATTTTTATTTATTTACGTCTCGCTGTTTCAGACGTTGAGTAACTGTTCGATTACTTGATCCCCCAATTCAAACAGTAACCTTGAAAGTGTTTTTTCCTCCGAAAGAGTATATACTACTGTGGGTAAAACATAGTAAGACTTTGTTCATAATTTTTAAATTCTTAATTTATTCGTCCAAATCTATTTCGTCCCCCTCAAAGTAATCCTCCCTGGCCCCAATACACTTGTGCCAACGTTTCTTCCAATTCTCGAAATAGTTGTTAAAGTCAATTTCAGGAACAGCCTTCAATGCGCGTAGCGATTTACGTTTAATGTCTTCAATTGACTCAAAACGGTTTCCCCGGAGCGGTCGCTTGAGTTTGCTGAATAGCCAGAAGTCACACGGAGCTAAATCAGGCAAATACGGTGGTTGCGGCACGATATTGGTTGAAAATTTGGCGAAAAACTCACGAAGAATTCATGCAGTATGCGACGGTGCATTATCGTGATGCAAAAACCAAGAGTTGTCGGCTCATAATTCTGGCCTCTTTTTACGAATAGCATTGCGCAAACGACGCATAACACTCAAATAGTATTCTTTGTTGACAGTTTGGCCGGTCGGAAGGAATTCGGAGTGCACCACACCTCGATAATCGAAGAAAACCGTCAACATAA
>JAVIWB010001686.1:0-245798 GCA_031893035.1 Dermolepida albohirtum
GGTAGCTTCACCATAAATTCTGTTTGTCCTATGATTTATAACCATAATACTATTTGCAAGTGTAAATTCATATACAATTTCAAGAGCATGTTATTGGTAGCGAACTTGTATCTTTTTAAAGACAAACATTATAATGAGCAATTAATTGATTACCATTATAAAAGACACCAACATTTATATGCACTGGTCTGTTGACAACGGTCCTTTCCTACACAAATGATTAACCCAGTTTTCGATGCTTTAAGCAATTATTTTGCAAATATGCGAGAAAATTAGGAAAAATTATTTATTAAGTTTTATTTATTTCTAAATATGGTATATATTCAGATCTGTTATTAAACATAAACTCTTCTTTAATAATTTTATCAATGTCAAAAATGATCTCTTCTGTTTAATAATACACTCTTAGGGTTATTTATAGTTTACATTTTGATAATATAATATGATAGTATACTAGATCTTTTATTGACGATTTAAGTAGTAATAAAAATAGTCATAAATTGTACTGATTTAGTTAGAAAGTATTTGGTTTGACTGCTTTTACTTCTTGTTTTTCTAAGGTGTGGTTTACCTTAAAATTATCTCCACCCACTACCCTATTCGACTGTCTACCCACAACTGTGTTCATCGTCCGCGTTCGCGTAGCCCCTGTTTAATATTTCAGGTGAATTTTGAGCATCCATAATATATGGAAAATATGTAAATATTTTCTGAAGAGAAATCAATTTCGGTGCGCCGTAGTAACAAAAAGAACAAGTTTGGGCATTTTATACTGTTATGTTCAAAGTTTTCGAACTTAAAACGGTATATTTCGTAAGTGCTCTGGTCATTGATTCATAAAACTTGATATTAAATTGCGCATAAGTAGTCGTACATAAAAACTGATGTAACGTAAATTCGTGTTTGGACGAATTTTATCATCCTCTATCGACAGATTTTGTCGAATTTGCCGGAAAGTTTTTAGATTCTCTTGGAGTAGTTGCGTTATGTCGTTCTTAAAGTTGTCGGTATAAAGAAAGGATTATTAATTTAGTCTTCACAGTCATGCAAGCAAGTTCAATTAATCAACTTAGTGCGCAAAGAAATATATTTAATTTTAATTGATTGAGCTTGAGAAAAACTTATATTTACAGTTTCTTACCCAACATAAGTTATACGTTGTATATTTTACAAAGTTATTTTTAGATAGTAATTAATAACTTAATTATTAATGGTTAATTAAAAGTATCTAAAGTATACTTGCACGCATTTCTGCACATTATATTGATTGCATATTCAAGTACCTCTTCTGTTTCTCGTTCATGATATAAAGGATACTACAGAAATTATGCAATATGGCGCAATCTATTGTTGCACAGTGTGACAAGTTCGGTGTGGGTTAATACTTGTTCATATGAACATTGCAATCGCCAATTCGATCTCTATGTTATCTTCGCTAAAAGCGGGTGCAGTAATTTTAGGCTACGATTTTGTCTGTGAATTGGCCAGCATTTGGAAGAAATGCCATGAGAGTTAGTATTGCTCACATCTTACGACCGTATTTAGATGGTATATGAAGTTCTTGAGAGAAAGTTTCGACTAGGAAGATGTTAGGATTATGTCACCTTATTTCATCCGTTACAGGGGAGAACATTGATCATGTTAGGAAGATGCATCTGTCAATAGATATGTATTTGTCGCGAGATAGAAAAGTGCATGGGCGTTCATGTGACTAGGAAATACTCGATAAGTTTGAAAATGGAACATTTTGTTAACTTACCATCTCGATAGTTGAAAAAACCTGTACATAACCTGTATCAACTACGGCACAGAATAAAGACCGTCTTATAATATGAAAGCACCTGTATGTGCGTATGCAAATCTCGATACGTGAGGGAGTACACAGTGGCTTTCTTCTTTATAGTGGAAAATATGAAACGCGTGGTCGTAGAAGTACGAAAGGCAGTCGCCGCAAAATGTCAAACCAAGTAATTGTCATCCAAGCAATGCAGCGTCCAAAAACATTCATACTCGCTTGAGACCAGGAACCTAGTTTTTTCACCATAACTACAATGCTCCCGTCCATCGTTCAATGATTATACCTAGTATTTAGCAAGAACCGCGTTGAAGATGCTGGAATATCATTATCGCTACAACTTTTTTCTTAATCTGATAGTCCGAATCTTTATTTAAAACATTATTGAACTTTACTATAACGAAATAATTTTTGTTTCTGCAGTGAATTCACTAACGACAATACAATGGAAGATTTTGTAATTTTTTTTGTTGCCTTTAGTATTTTGAAATATTTAATTTTCTTAAAAATGTTCAAAATAATAAAACGCTGGTTGTAACAATGTTTCCCAACGTATAAAATTGGTTGCAGTGGTTGAGGGATAGTGGGACACAATGTTAGTCAAATTCTCGAATTCGTTTAGGGAATTTAAGAAACACTGTTTTTGTTTGAGTTATTAGTTCATTTACCTCTAGATAACACATTCTAATAGTTCTTGCTACAAGATGTAAAGCACAAAGTTTACATGTGTCATGCGTTAACCTACTACATGTATTTTAAATAACACTATTCATTGTTGCAGCAGTATTAGTCATTAACGTTAACAACTGATTTCATGAGAGCTGAAATTTTGTCAATGTATTTAACATTACCCTGAAAATTGCTCCGCTAGTATAGATTTCTAATTTTTTATTAGCCAATAGCAATAAGAATGTCGATTGAAAAGGTTGCAGTATTCGTACTATAATATTGCGCCATAATGTTTTTAGTCAATGGTCTTTTCCATACATAATCACAGCTTTTTATAGTATAATTCAGATTTAATATTGTTTTCAATTTGATCGCGCAGAGAAGCTACATGATTTTGTAATGCTGCTCGAGGTGGAAAACTCCATTTGGGATTGCATGTAATCCAGAATTGATGAGATCGTTTTTAACAACTAAAGTAAATGATGAATTACAAACAGCATAAAAATAAATAAAGAGAAAGTCACTATTAATATTTTCCATATATATATATATATATATATATATATATATATATATACGTGTGTGTGTAATTCAATCACAGAGAGTGGTCTTAGTACATCGTTACAGTTGTGAGATAATTACGGTATGTACGAGTACTATTGTAGTAGTAATACTGTAGCGTAGCCTTTTTATATATAGCGTAATTATGGTCGGAAAAGGTTGTGTTAGTACTAGAATTATTAGAAAACGTCGGTTTGCCGAGGAGTCCAGTGTCCAGCGTGCGAAAAATCTCTGTTTCGCTAGGACAAATTTGCCCGTATAAAAAGTATATATTATATATGTAAAGGGCGTTTCAAATTGCGCGATTTTTTTAAGAATAAATATAATATAGACGGCGCACTGAATTTGTCTGGATATGTGAGCATTTAAAAAGTGTGATGTATGTATGACATTTATAAAAATGGCTTCGTATACGGTACAACAACGCGTTCAAATTGCTGAATTATTTTATGACAATCAGCGTTCTGTGAAAAAGAATTTTTAGAAAATTACGTGAATTTTATGGTTTACATAATCGTCCATCTGAAAGCACTATTGGTCGAATTACAAGAACAAGAGGAGGCCATTTGGCAGATATTATTTTTCGCATATAAATGTCACAACTGATATTTCAATTACCAATAAAAAGTTTTTGAAAGTAAATGCAAATTATGTGTTTTATTTATTCTTTAAAAAACCCGCGAAATTTGAAACACCCTTTATATACATAATTTGTCTCGGCGAAACAAAAATCTTTCGCACGCTGGACTCCTCGGCAAACCGACGGTTTCTAATAATTCTAGTACTGACACCATAATTATTCTATATACAAAAACGGCTACGCTACAATATAATTACTGCAATAGTACATATCGTAATTATCTCGCAACTCTAACGATGTATTAAGACAATTTTTTGTGATTGAATTACGTACAATATTCTAGCCCTGATTTGGCAGCTCTACTAATAAATGATTAAATTCAAATTATATTTTTCGATTTCTTTTGTTGTGATTATCGTGATCTACCTTATCTTTCTCACAAACTAAAATGCTTTCAATGGCTAGGATATTGGTGTTGCGTAAAATGTTGAAATAACGAAAAGAAACGAAGATATGTAAGAGAATAAAAATGTGACAATAATAAACTAATTAAATGGGGAATTAAAAGAATAGGTGAATTCCATCAAATAAGTTGTGAAAAAGAGAAATTAAAAATTGAGAGTCCAAGGAAGAAATAAAGTAGGCTGACCAAGATTAAAGTGGAAAATGTTGTACACTATATTGTTGAAAAATGAGAAGTTGATTGAAAAGATCCCGAAGGTCAGTTCTTCGGTATGCATATCATATGAAACTATGAATAAAAACCTGGAGTTGAAAATAGTGTAGAAAACTACACGCTCAAATCTAAATTATTCTCAAATAGTTTTAATCGACGAAACAGTTTAAAAGTTCGAATAAAAATAATTCTGTCATTGATGTGATCCTGATTGAATATATTCTTATTATTCTTATATTATTAAAACCAGATAAATAGAGTATGCGAGATCAAACATTCGAAACTTAACTTCAATATTTCTCAGTATTTCATTTGCGTTCTATTTACTTTAAATTCAATACACAACCTTTGTTATTACAAACAAAATAGAACATACATTTCTGTTTATGAAATTTACAGAACAATATTGTTTGAAGTTCGTGTGCATATACATTTGTGATTGCGATTTAATGGCTTTAATGTTGAGTTTTTAGAGCTTAATAGACATAGATGCGATTCCTGTTCATATCAAAGTTTAAATGACTATTCTGTATTAAAATATCTTAAATTAATATATAAAGTATTATCTGAACATTCGTAGTATTTTTCTAAATTACTAGCTTAGTTTAAAAATGTAATTACTGTAGTATTTGAACTTTAGTATTTATTTTATATCTTTTAAATACGTAGGAAACTCGACTGTACTTTTTAGTTATTTTGAAGGACTTTTTAAATTAACGAAAAATACATAACAAATTTTAGGTAAATAAATCTGATACAAATGATCAAAAGGAAATATGAAAAGGAACTAATTATTAATGGGAAGCATTTAATGTAATAAATGTCATATAACAATTAATTATTTCAACATATGTTACATGAAAATATAACATGTGGTCGATACTAATCGAAAAATCAACTTGAAAACCGCCAGACTAAGTTGTATTAATTTATTAAAGTCGTTACTTAAATAGAACATCATTAATATTCCCCAAGAAATTAAAATTGTAATCGAATTGCCATCACATGTTTACGTCAGCACTTCTGCTTAATGTATGTATATATATATATATATATATATATATATATATATATATATATATATACAATATTTACTAAATTGATTTCTAATGAATCTATATAAAAATGTGTTTTAGTTATGTTTGATGTTTAAGAAGAAGAATGCTTTTGTTTAAATTAAAATCAGATCCTTAAATTTTCTTAAATTATTTAAGAATTTGAATACAGGAATCAAGTGCTGAAATTGTTCAATTTCTATATTAAATAAAATTATTTTTTGTTATTTAATCTATGGTTTTGTAACTTGTTACATATGCCAACTGATCGATATATACCAACCAAAACTTCATATAAAACGTTTCAGTTAAAAAAATAAAAAGTTTAATCATAAAAACACCTGCAGTAAATGTTTAAAGTAATCTTTATTTTTAATATATAACGCGGCTTTTCGCTTTTTGTTATTGAAGACGTTCCTAAATTTTGTGATATAATTACTTCGCAGGAATTTAGGATAACTTCGGCACGGTGTATACGAACTGTCGAACAAACTGAATGCGTATGTGATCCCTCACATAAACTGCACAACAAAATTTCTGGGTAATGCATCGATTCTTAACTGAAACGAACTGCACAACTTTTGAGTTCGGGTAGGAAAAGTCAAAGTAAACAAAGTCAAGATAAAAGAAGCAAATACATATATTGACATAGAGTAAATTTCTTCACGCATGAAACTCTCCACATATATTGTTGGGTTGTGTTAGGTCGTACATATAATAGTAATAGATTTAAGAAAAGTAATTTATTTCTACTGAATAGATTTTTTCATCTTAAATTTAAGTACTTTTTAAGTTTATACGTTATTTGATTTATTTAGTTTGAATTTGGTTTTTATTTCAACACATTTTTCATATATAGGTAAATTTCAGAATGCATCCTTTTCTTTTGTGTAGTTCAGTTTAGGGACTAGCTACATTTTTCATTTCTCTGCTATCTGCTCTTTAAATTGCGCAATTCATGTGAGTCCTTTCGAAAAGATTTTCTATTGTAGAAAACGGCTTGCAAATGTCCTATTTTTTACATGTAGATAAATTAAGGAATCCAGAATTATCAGGTCCAGAGATTGTACGGATGCGATTGTTATGCAATAAATCCATTGCTTCTTTTATATTTTGTATTATTGCATTATCCTTTTAAAAGTTTACTCCCAGGAGTTCATTGTCATGTAACTGATTGAAAAACTGTTATTTTAAATTATTTCGATTTCTTTTCGCATTTATTATGAACTTTTACTAGACCTGAAGTGCATTGTTTGTGCATTGGTATATCCTGACAAATGACACAATGCTTCTTCTGAGAAGAAGCATTTGTTGAGAACATAATTTATTGAAAATGAGGAACCGTTTCTATTATTAAACATTTATTTTTTATCTGAAACGTTTGTTTGTAGTTATTTGTCTAAACAATATAATCTTATCTGTCAGCGGTATCCTCATTTATGTTGCCAATTTAAATATGAAGAAGAAAAATTTCATGAACATCTATTGTGACTTTCTCTGAATATATTCCGTATATGTAATCTTATGTATGTATTACTTGTGTTTAATTTGCGTCTTGTATTTTATGTTACGTGTAGTGTTCTTGGAAGCAGTGTGCTTTTTATTTGGTGACCACATATTTTTAAGGTAGGGACGTAGGATGAATTAAAATGGATAGCAACTAATCCAGAGGAACCAACTTATGGCATGGTACCCCAATATCAAAGTGATTTGCTAAGAAAGACGAGCAACATTCTCTGTGATTAAAGAATTGTATCAGGCTTATAACAGATTGGGCAGCTACTTTAATTTCATGACCCTATTACATGTATCTCATGGCTTCTGCCGAGATAAAACAGGGTTAAACAATAGTCTATGAATTTAAATTGTAAATTTTTTTCTTATCATATATTATGTAGATGGCAATTTTATATAATAATGTCTGAATTCATATTGTAAATTCTCTGTTAACATATCTTTAAGCTGGTAATTTAAGAGTAAAGGTCGGTATCCTGTGTAATAGCATAGCCATTAACTTGAACTAAGTAAGTAAATAATGGAAAAATTAATAGATATGATTATTATAATTAATAGTTAATATAATTTTCTGTCTTGCAATATCTAAACATATTTTCTTACGTTAAGATACTGGGTATCCAGTAGCATACAAGATTCTCATGTATTTCAATAGTGATCAAGTTGTATTATTGAATTTCTTTATTTTCTTAATAAAATATTTAATTGTTATTGGTACTCTGGGATTTGTTTCTTTGATTATTATACGACTTATTTTTTTTTCTTCGCATCTAATAAAATTGGCGCAGATATATAAATTAGCTTCGTGAAATTTTAATGTATTTATTCTCGACTTTTAACTACTTTCCCTAGTGATTTCCTATTTATAATACTGTGGACTATACCTACAAACCGGCTAAAATGCAACATTTGTAACTATATTCTTTATAATTTATTTCAGGCAATGGTCACAAGCGTTCGTTCACTAAAATGCGCTTGTTTGAACTTTGGCTGTCAAATTATGGGACGGATGCGGAAAGGTCTGGCCATGTGTTACATATAGTGTTAGAGCCCTTGTCGTATCACGTTTACTAATTATGGCCGCTTCTCTTACAAAGTGGAACCACAGTGCATTGTAAAAGCATGGTAGTTTTAATCTCTAGACTAGTGTGTAGAAGGACGTTATACGAGGATAGTTTGACAAGTAGTGAGAATGACACATAGTTGGCGCCCTAATTGGTAAAACAAATGCACTGTAATTTAGGTTGCCTATTTATATGTTTACATTTCGATGTTTAGATAAATCGGTTGATTAGTTTATTTTTGACAGCTGATTGAAAAAGAAGCAACAAGTCGTTTTGTTAAAATGGAAAAAGCAGAGTATCGTGCGGTGATTAAATACTTCGTAATTAAGGGTATGAAAGCTACCGAAATAAAAGATGAGTTACGGGAAACATTAGGTGAATCTGCTCCATCATCCGCCACAATAAGTAGATGGGTAAATGAATTTAAATGTGGTAGAACAAGCTGTGTTGATGAAGCGCGCTCTGGAGCACCCAAAATCGTGATTTCTAAGGAAATGATTATAAAAATCCATAATATTACGCAAGATCGACGACTCAAAGTGAGAGAAATAGCAGACATGGTAAACATTTCAACAGAATGCGTACACCACATTTTAATGAAAGAATTGGGCCTTTCCAAGCTTTCGGCAAGATGGGTGCCGCGATTGCTTACGACTGATTTTTGTAAGCGATTTGTTACTTGCGATGAAACTTGGATACACTACAGTACACCCGAAACTAAACAACAGTCGAAGCAATGGTTAGAACGTGGTTCTGCACCTCCAAAGAAAGCGAAAACCACTTTATCGGCAAACAAGGTGATGGCATTAATTTGTTGGGATTCAAAGAGCATTTTGCTCATTGATTACCTCCAGAAAGGTGCCACAATAAACGGACAATTATGCAGAACTTCTACAAAAATTAGATGTTGAGATTCGTGCTAAACGGTCAGGAATGGCAAAGAAAAAGATTCTGTTTCACCAAGACAACGCTCCCTCGCATACCAGCACAGTTGCGATGTCCAACATCCACGAGTTGCATTTCAAATTAGTACCTTATTCGCCGGACCTAGCTCCTTCCGACTTCCACCTTTTTCCAAAATTGAAAACGGCACTAGGTGGAAAGAAATTTTCGCCTAACGACGAGCTTATCATCTTCGTAAATGAGTATTTTGCAAGCCTTCCGGAATTGCATTTTAGAGATGGCATAAGGGCTTTGGAGCACCGTTGGAATAAATGAATTGCTTTTTTAGGAGAATATATTGAAAAATAAAAATTATTTTGTATTTAAAAAATTCGTTTTTCTTTTCCATTCCCACTACTTGTCAAACTACCCTCGTAGTGTGGTACAAAAAGCAGTAAAAATTAGAATTTTTCAGTAGACTATATATTATATTAATCCAATGCCAATGAAATTTGAAGAAAGATGAAACAACTTCATGTGCGCTATTTCAACAATAATGAAATAATTAAATTCGTTAGACATTGACTTTTATCTTAATTAACAATTATATGAAAGAAGCAATTCATTGAATAAATTCGTAAATAAGATAAGAAAGATGAACGTTTAAAATGAGAAATTCGAATAACCTGAGTAAAATATGAAAGTTAATATTTTAAAACTTATTTTGTAAAATAATTTATTCGTTTTTTGCGATAGCAAATTTTCAGTTTAACGCCAACATGGTTTTACTCTTGTTTCTTTCATTGATGCAGTTACTTGCGTGTCTCATTCCCATATAAGATACAAACCATTAACAACAAAATTTCACGAGTGGTGCACGCTCAAATTCATTTTAAGTTTAAACTGTCTGTGTTGTGGTCAATTGTATTAGAACGTAGGGTATATAACGTAACGGCAGAAAACACTCCCATTACAAATGGCCGTATCGCGTTTTTTAAACTGCCTCTTACTAGCGATTCCTCTACAAGTAGGAGTAAGGAAAACTTATTTCCTCTCGCTCCTTATTTCGCTCTCTTACCTGTTCAGAATCATCTTCGGCGATAATCGGCACTTCACCGGCAGCTTCCGGTATCGTGAAATTGTCTTCCAGCGTGTACGATACGTTCACGGAGATTACCTGAAAGAAAATTGAAAAATACAATATCTACTGAAAAGAGCAATGTAGACGCGATATTACAGAGTTTATGAGTACATTTTCTTTGTGAGGATTTTATAATAAATGTAATTAGACATAAAGAAATGTGGGTAATTCGGTGGCTTGAATGCAAATGAAATAGATTTAATGTGTCTACTCTCTGACACAAGAATAAAACTGGATGGGATAATAAAACTTTTTATATGCATATTTGTGTAAACTTTCATTATGAACTCTAATGCATTGTATAAAAAATTCAGAAGTCACCGCCTACAAAGAGCAGTAAACAATTTTATATTTATAGTAGTAATTGGCGTTATGTTGAACTATGAGATAAAGAACATTTTGGCTTGTTAAATTCGTTGCCTTGAGCATTTGAAGCTTTTACATTTTTACCATTATATTATATTTCTCAGCATTTAATGACAGCAAAACATATTTTGTTTCAAATCATCTATGTTCTTTTGCTTTTGAGGGTAATACAAAATTCGGTTATAAAATCATTTTATGTGCTTAAGAAGCAAAATAATATTAATTTAGGTGTAAAATACTGTGTGCATAAAGTAAGAGACATTAATTATCATTAAGAAAATGTGAAAGATCTCATGTAGAGACATATATAGATTTTGTCTAATAAAACTGATAATAATCATAATAATTACTTTATTACTCAACAGAGTTAAACACCAATTACAGGATAAATATTTAATATTAATATAATATGTTAATATAAATATGGAAAATTATTTTTATTCTATTATTCATTATATACGCAGTGAAGCTACAATAAGCAAACTAAAATTGAGACAAACATAAAAAGCCATAACCAAAGCAATGTCATTTGCAAGGATCTGGAAAAAGATTCATGGTATAAGAGACCATATGTACCAACGGCGCCTCTCATAGAGTATTGGTTCTACTGGCAAAAAGAATGTGTTCAGTATTCCCATAGTACGAGTCGGAACGGCAAAATTCACTTGTGATAACAACGCAGAAGCAAATATTTCAATATTAATTAGGTTCGAAATAAACTTCGCATTGATAACCTTTCTTTTGTCGGCCAATAACTGGATGCAATGTCTTTCAAGCACAGCGTCGTGATCTGTGCTAATACGAGGGTAGGAGCTATGATCCCCGTAACTTAAGTATTTCAGAAACCACTTTTGTACCCTTTCCAGAAGGAAATGTTGATATAGGTAATAATAATTGTAACATATGTACATAACTACAACGATGATAGAGATAAAGTGAGATAGGATTGAATCAACCTTAAGAAAATCCAGAACGGTCCAGCTTATGTAAGAGTAACGAATGATCAATATCGCAAATATCTTGGCAAAATTCGTATAAATAACATCGATCTGACGATGATTATGGCTTTAGACACAAATAAAGTAATTTATATCAAATTGGTACTGCTAGATCTCCCAGTCATAACGCCTTACGTGATGTGTTGCAAGCAGTTTTGGTTTTAGTATTTATATTTTGATGTATGTTAGACTCAGTTTATAATTTTTTATATCTGGCGATTACTTTTTTATATACCGGTACAACTCTACTTATCCTTCACATATAAGGGAAGATGTAAGTTTTAATAATAAGGTTGAAGATATAGGACAAAGTTTCGCAGAGCACATAACTGCAATCTTTAACCAAGAAGCTTGGTTATCCTCCATGTACAACCATTAAATTTACCGTTTGTTTTGTGACACATCTCAAAACATCGTTAAACGTAACAGGAGTAAGTGTAGTTGGTACTACAACTCACAGAGTATGAAGAAGCCACATCAGGTTGGAAAGCGTTTGAAAAGACTTGAGTAAAAGAATCAACTATTGCCTTGGGAGTAAGCGCCTCCACACCGTTATATGACAAATGTGCTGAAATTCTTGTTCCGCCCTTCTGCTTCTAATGAATTGCCGAAACGCTGGAGGGTCGCAGGCAATAGTGGTCTTAATATGAGACACGTAGTTTTGTAAGCAACAACACTTTTTCGGTTTGCAATGGATATTACTCTATTAAATTCATGGCGATAATATTGACATCTATTTTCTTCCATCTTTTAAAATAATATTCCTTCATTTTAACCAGAGGAAATACATATTTAGAAGAGCAAATTTTAGAGTCCTCGATAATAATATAAATTATAAAGTGTACAAACAGTAATATTAACATCCATGTAAGATTCAATGAACGATACATCTGCAATATCTAAATCATGTTAAACGTTGGAAGTCATATCTGATGTTATTGTTATAGGAACAGTTATAACCAACAATACTAACAGTGCTAAAAGTGAAAGTGATATCAAACGCTTGATGGTGTAAATCTTCATGAGATGAAGGAACGACGTCGTGTACAACTTCTGATTGACAATCGAAATTCGTTAAAATCTATGAGAATGTCACTTACTTATGCTTATATTACGATGCAATATCAAATCAGCATGGTTTTCTTAGCTGACGATCTACTGTTGCTTATCTTATTCTGTTACTATCACTGACCATATATTTATGCTTAATTACTAGAGGAGAGCTTCGAAGTTATTTATATAGGTTTTAGTAGGGCATTTGATAGTATTGATTTCGAATGCTATTAAAAAAATTGGCCAATATTTGATCTTATATAATCCATTACTGTAACAGATGTTGTAATATTACTTATTTCATAGATGTATTATGTTGTTCAAAGGCTTATACATCTTTCTAGGTTTTTCATGTATAGTGCTTTCACTCAATGATCGAGCATAGGACCCTCACGAAGTCTATACATTGGTTCCTATGTTGGCGAATCTTTCAAAATTTTACTGGTTTTCCTCTATTCTTCGGTTGTTCTTCTATATAGCAGAATACAGGATTTTCTTATGTTAAGTATTGTGTTTCGTAGAATTTAGTAATTTAGTTTTTGAAATTGATTTGATTGAAAAAGTACGATGATAACTAGAAAAGATTTTAACTAATTATCCCCTGGCTAGCAACGTTTAATAGTGACAACACTTTTTACTTATGCGTCAAAATTCAATTCAATTCGTTCATTATTTTGTGGTTCATAAAGTGTTTCGCAACAAAAAATGAGTTTCGTGAAATTAGAATATCGGTAAATTTGGTACGCAGACTTCCGCGGTCGTGGTACATGCTGTCTGCTTCTGGGTTTCCGGGCTGGAACCGCGTCACTAGTATATCTGCCGACATTTCGTACCCATTTGTATGGGACATCTTCAGGTCAAGATGTCCTGAAGACGTCCTATACAAATGGGTACGAAACGTCGGCAGATATACTAGTGACGCGGTTCCAACCCGGAAACCTAGAAGCAGACAGCTTAGAATATCGGTTTCATCAAATTTTTGAAAAAGGAACAGAATTCTTCCCAAATTATTCACGAACGCATGATTGCGGTATATGAGGACTAGATTTTGTCATATTTTAAAGCGAAATATTGGTCAGAACAGTTTCAGTGCGGTTTAAAAACTATTGGAGATAAACCTAAGAAACGGAAGGTCTTTGGATGCATCTAATTTTGTTATTTGCATGAAAGTTGAAACAATGGCTTTCGAAGATCTTCGTTTGAAAGTTTTTACAATTGTTAAACTATGAAATATATTTGCAAATAACAATTCTATACGATAAGC
Source organism: Dermolepida albohirtum (assembly GCA_031893035.1). Lineage (NCBI taxonomy): Eukaryota > Metazoa > Arthropoda > Insecta > Coleoptera > Scarabaeidae > Dermolepida > Dermolepida albohirtum. Next base: position 13,620 of record JAVIWB010001686.1, read on the forward strand.
CAGGCTTAGAGTAAAGTTTTGGGAAGATGGATCCCAAAATTGTTGACTTCCAGAAAAACTACTTAGCCAACAAATTTCTTAAAATAATTTGACTCTTTCTGACTCTTTCTCTGAGACAGTGGCAGGTGATGAGACTTAAGTACATAATTTGGATTTGGGAACAATACGTCACAAATAAGTTCTCTTTCTTCATGACAATGCGCGACTTCACAAATCAGTTCAAACCATTTTTCGCGAGTATAATTTCATAGAGTCTAAATTTGACTCCGTCCGACTTTTTTCATTTAGAAATTTAAAGAAGCACCCCAGAAGACGTAATTTTGTAAACGATAACCATTGAAAAGATTTCAACACCTATTATGAAGATCAAGAGAAATAGTTTTTCTTTGATGGAATAAAATTGTTGCAGGTCAGGTAGCACAAGCGCGTTGATGTTTAGGAAGATTACGTTGAAAAATAAAATTCTCCAAAAAATCCTATGTTGTCTCGTATCTAGGCAAATGATTTATGCTTCATGGAAAAGTTTCGAGAAGTGTCCCTTATGTGTTTGAAAATGATCTTTATTCCGATTGACAGATTTTCAGTTTTTTCTTATACATTTTTAATTACACGCGTAAAATTTCAAAAAAAAATTTATAAGTATTTCTTTATATTTTTTTACGACTTATTAATAGTGAAATAATAGAAAGTAATATCGGTATATGCTAGTGAAACTAGTAGAACAAAAGGAATAAGGCGGAATTAATACTTTTTTAAAATAGCATTTTCTATAATTTTATTCCTAAAAGTATTCCATGCAATTGGTACCTGTAATTTCAATTTTAAATTATAATAGTTATACGCACAATTTAATAGATAATGATTATACCTAATAAAATTCTATTAAATATATATTCGGACATCCCACTAACACATTGTATGAGTGTACTTCTTTTTTAGTAGTAGCCTTTTATTTAGAGATTATCGGGTTTTGCTTCTGATGAGATTTAGTGTAGCAACGGAATTCCCCGAATTACCTTGCCGAGAAGCGCTTCTATACAGCGAATAAATCGTATTGCAGAAATTTCATCATGGTCCGCCTCTACCTGTCTATTTCAATTTCATTGGATTTTCTTCGTCATTTAATAATATGTAATGCGATAAAACCCTGGAATCATGTTGTAGAGTTTCCACAGTGTTTAATTTTAGAAATTGAGGATTTATCTTTTTGTTGAGGATGTGTAACAAGCTCTATAACTCTATAAATTACTGATCTGAGTAGAAAAGGACGGAAATGTAAAAACGAGTATTTTTGTATTTGGATAATAAATGGATATACAGGTCGATCATTTTCTATCTTTATATATACCATAGGTAAAGAAAATACAGTATCGGTTAAATTAGAAGTTGCTCAGAAAGTCGAGAATTATTTAATAGAATTTACATATTTGCCTTTTATTAATAACCTTTTAAGATATTTAAGGCAAGAAATGAAAATATTTGTCCTTACATATCTTCATAACCACTGAAGATAGAGCAGAACTGAAAATGGCGTCTGGTTAAAATTTGTACGTATATTTTAATAAAATTCATGGCACAGTTTTTCAGGATATAACAAAAGTTTATAATTCTTTCAAGGACAATCATATTTGAGTATAACTTTATTTAAATGCCAATTTTACTGATTTCACAGAAAAAAAAGTGTTGTGATCATCTTTTTTGGATTTTTTTTATAGCAGAAATAATTCAATTCAATCATTATTACTAATTTAGGAAATTATGTCTCAAATGGTCTCTCTCTAACATATTCCTATCCAATGCATAATCAAATCAAAGTAGTTCCTATTTAAATATTTTTGCACTTAAAGATGTTCTTTTGCAGACCATCATCTCTCTACACCTTATCGATATTGCATTCAAGTTATTTTGGATTCATGTGTAATTGTAATCAACCTTCGAAAAAAATTAGTAACAATATTTATAAACAAAATAAAGAGCAATTGACTGAATAGCGAGTTCTGGGGTAAACCTTAAAAGAAAAACGAATATATAATAAATTATTTAAAAAGAATGGTAACATTTCTCTATACTATAACGCCATCAGGTTCACTAAATTAGTATTTTATTAATACAGTTAATATGATAATGCTATCGTATAGTGTAAGAATTGATGTGCTGACTAAATAGTTTATTTATTCGTTTTTCTTTTCTTCAACATTATGGTTATGCTAAATGTTTGAAAAGTAAATGTCAGTTTAATTCAAAATCAGTGGAGTCCCGTGGAACTAATTATCAAAATTTCGACGTGCGTGTTTGAGTGTTAAAATTATTTATTTTTGTACATGTACAAAAAAAATGCGACACCAATAATTATAAAATTATAAATTAATAAATAACCCAGTTACAGGCAAAAAAGAAAGTATATATATATATATATATATATATATGTGTGTGTGTGTGTATACCTTTTTACTTTTTGTTATATATGTAACATAACAGAAACAATAGTAAAATAACTCTTAAATAAGTCGGAATAACGAAATTGTATAAGGGGGACCAACTAACTTACCCATATTCCAACTCATTAACAATTAACTAAAAGAAAAGCATTTTTAATAAAGCATCACCAAAATACCGTATGGTTCTAATTACAAGTTAACTTTACTTGTTGAACAAAGTGTCGCCTCAATATGTAAATTAAAATTCAGTAAGAAATCAAATAAAATTCCCAGGTTTCTGATTGAATCGACTCTAATAAAGATATGCCCATCTATATGCCCATCTATGGAATATGAGGTAAGGAAAGGGTAAATAACATAACGAAACATTTGTCGATGTTCAAATAGGCCATTAGATTTCGACCAAACTGCTATAAAGTCTATAGAAGAATTATTTTACTCACTACGGCAATGTAATTGATGTAATAGATATTGTGAGCATCGAGAAGATCGAAAAATCATCTACAAAATAAAGTTATACGAAATTGCAGGGCGGTTTTCAAAAGGGTAGATCATGTTTTTATATTTAAAGAAATTATAAACGGAGCTCTGCCTAGATCGTAAACAATGTACTTCGTGTTTTCAGATATTGAAAAGTTTAAGTCTCTAAACTAAGTTAATTGGAGCTTTTAAATGCATATAAGAACTATGTTGCACGTAAGAATATGAAGTCTGATGTATTTGTTATCAACGAGGGAGTAAGGCAAGGGGTAAGTTTGAGCCTACTGGTTTTTGTTATTTTTATAGACGACCAAAGAACTAAACCATTTTAAATAGAGCATATAAATATGAAAAGGGTCGAGAGCTGTAAATGAGTTTTCGCAATATATGTTGCTATTATTAGTGTCAATGAAAAAAATTTAAAAGTTAAGTGTTTTGAAAGAAGATTTGGAAGAAAATGGGATGAAGATGATTAGGTCTAAAGTCAAATTCACGGCAATATTTGACAAAAATTAACAAATAGATATTCGATTAAATGAATTAAGATAACAGGTTAAAGGCTTCTGATAACTGGGAATTATAATTGAAGAGACAGGCAGTATACTTTTTAAAACAGTATACAGATAAATCCCTACATACGAATGCGAGACGTGAGTGCTGTCTAAACTGGAGGAATGTAATATTGAGAAAGCAGAAAAGATAGAATTGGAAACGAACAAATAAGATACAAGCTTGAACAATTTATTGAACAAAGATAAGTTGGATGATGGGTACTATAATGTAGAGTAATACCAGTTAGAACGATTTTGGAAAGACCTAAAATGACATGGAATAGTGTTCTTTGACAAAAAGGAAAAAAATATTGCAGGGAGCAAGAAAGATTAAAAAAAATTTAAGGAACTTTTAAACCTTTACACCTTAGCATTAGTATATAGTATGTATTTGTGTATATTTATATGTAAGTTGCTTGTTAACTGCTATACATCTATGCATGAAAGAGGAATGGCAGGGCAGTATTTGAGTCTTTTATAATTTCGAATAGCACGTATAAAGTTCAATACGATTCGGTTTTCATAGTAGGATTTTTATTTCATTTTAACCCAGGATTTGTTTGTTCTGGCTATCATCTATATATTTCTATCTTGAAATACAAGATCGTGCATGACAGTAAAGTTAATTAAAAAATACTTGTTATAAATATTTATTTGAAGCTTGAAAATTTGTTTTATTACATACTAATAATGAAGTGAAGCAAAGCGAGCCGTTCTTAGAGCATTTTTCACAACTTTCTCAAACGTTTCAAGTAGTTTTCTGATAACTATTTCCAGAATGTAGGTTTTCAATGTGTCTAAAGTCTCAGGTTTACTCACAAAATTGAGATCTTTCGGGTGGCCTTGTAAAATGAAATCTAGTACCGATAAATCAGGAGATCTTGGTGGTTATGCCACGTCATGGTTTTCAAAAGGTCACAGTCTCACGAAGTGAATATACTATGGCACCGTCCCACTGTCACATCCTACGTATGTGCTTAAGCTCTTCCATTTGCGGATACAGAAAATCTCGTTGTATCGTTCATTACTTCTGTAGCAGTAACGCCATACCTTTGAGTAAATTTTGGTTCATGGAGCGATCGATCGTTTATAATTTGTAGGTTCTCACTAACCCAAAGCGATGATATTGTTTATTGGATCTTTTTAAAAAAATTCTGCCATTAGTTTTCAAGGTTTATATTAGCACTGTAGTAGTGTAGTCTCTTTTCATGGTCTATAAGTATTTTCTAAGAGAACAGGCGCAAGTCTTCCACTAAAATTCATTGCAATGACAATTGAGAAATGCCTAATTACGTGGATCGTTTTTTGTTGAGACTGTTGGCCTTTCCACAATATCCTTTTGAAAACAGTATATATTCGTTTCCAAACGAATTTTTCAACGTCTGCCAAGATATATTACATCAGGTGTAGACCGTGTTTCCTCAAATTTCGCAGCTAACTCCCAAAATGTCTTCGCCAATGGAACAAGACGTTTGCCATATTTTCTACGAAATTCGCGTTGAGCTGAGGCAACCGACGAATATTTGTTATAAAATATTTTTAAAAATTCAGTGTGTTTTAGCCATATACCGATTTATCATAAATTTCCTGCATACCCACTTTACAGATCATAAGCAAATTATGACATATACCAAATAATAAAAAAATTATAGCAACTTTCAAAGGGGACTTGATTAGGCGCCATCGTTATGTGCTTTTAGCTTGAAAATATTAATAAATCAATTTTAAATACATAATTATTGTGTGCATACTTGTATCTTCAATCCAATACTTATAAATAAATTTAACAAAATTTAACAACTTAAACTTCGTACCGCACTTAAAATATTATAGTATTATATGTTATGTAATAATGGTTTAGTTAATTAAATATTTATAGTAAGTATTAGAATTTTCTATGGTCTAGCAATGTAAAAGTCATTACAATATACAAACTTCGTCGCCGCAGAGTGTTATTAACTGTCAACAATTGTGATTCAATTCCTGTAACCTCAACAAACAGGCACCACTCATGGCCCTTATTCGTTACTGGAAGGCATTCTATACTCTTTCCGTCCTCTTTATATTATCATCAGAATTCTTTTTATTTTCGTTTTTTTATTTCAGAGTTATCCCCTTAACGTTGACAAGACATCCAGTTTGTTCCAAAAACTCTGCAACTTTTCACGCTTCATCTCTTTTACTGTAATACTTTAAGAACTAAATCGATTTATCAAGCACTACTTATTTGGCATATATTTATTTAGTCTTTGTCGAAAATATTGCTCTTCAGAACTTCGTCGAATACATTGAATTATTGTTTTCGACGTATTTTTGTATTCACATTTATAGGGAAAACCAAAAATATTATATTTGCTTTCACTATATATATAGTACATACTTCGTCGATTATTACAAATTTGAAATATATCACTGATTTTTCTCCATTTGAAACTGATCAGTATAAACAATACGAGAATATGTCGACTAGAATTAGAATGAGGCAGGGAAAAACAAATTTTGGCGAAAATCTTTTTTATTTTCTCACGTAGTTTCCCTATACCTCTTCACATTTAGTCTAGTGTTTTACAAGACAATTTAACCATTTTAAAAGATTAGAACTATCTAAAAATTAATATATGCACATAAACATCTACAGCTTTAATGATTTGAGTATTCGATAAGAATTTCTTAACAGTCGTCCATTTCTTAAGGGTTGGGTTCAGGAAGAAATCCGTTGGGACAAAGTTTGGTGGATGTATGCGGTGGTTTGAAAATATTTCCTCTATTTTGTCTCTGAACTTTACAAGGCAATTATTTATCATGATTTGTTTGGACTTTTTCAAATGTTTCTTCATTGGTAGTTGTTTATGGTTTGTCAGAATGAAGGGTCTTATTTGTACTTCTTCTACCGTGTTTAAATTTAGCAACCCAGTTTGAAAATTGTACGTACGAAAAAGACTCACCACGAACTCCCTTTTATTTGAACTATAGTTCCATCTCTCGGACAGAACACTAGCTGATGTTTCAACCACTTCCATTGGCGTTCTAATTATTACTTAGTACCAAAATAATGCCTATAAGATGCCTAAAAGACACGGAATACACGTATCTTTTAGGCATCCAAAAAGAATTAAGTTTGACAAAATTGTGTGGGGTTGGGATTAATACAAGTGTAGAGTTGAATTACTTTGGCAGTCGTTTCGACTGGGTGTGGGAATTGATTGTTTCTGAATTGATGAACGACACTTAAAAATCCTAAAAAAAAAGATAATGTAATTTAATTTGTGTAATAATATGTTCAAATAGGATAATCTGAACCATACTGGTGCTTGCGTCGAGAAAAGATTGGTTTAAATCACGGGCTTATAATAAAGTATTTTATATAAAAATATATATAAAGTATTTAGAGAGAAGTTTAAGATATCACCCAAGAATATTAATGAACTGTTTACTATCTTATACAATGAAATAAAGAGATTATATTTACGATATTAATATGGATGGTGAGAAATTCATAGAAAGTTTAAGAGCTACTTTCCTCTTCAGGGTTTTGGAAGCAATCAGAAAACGAAGTTTTGTGTAGTTGATAATATCTCTAAATTCACTAAAGTCATAGAGATCTGCAGATAGAATTTTCTTGTTAGAATCTGCAAATTGGGTTATTTAACATTTCATTATGATTAACTGAAACAACGAGATGAAAATGTTTCAAAATGATAAATTTGGCAAGTAGAACACAAGGATAAACATTTTAAAAAATTAACGCTTGCGATATTCTCTTCATTAATCAAGTTTTAATAAAGTACTTTGATAATTTTCACGATGTATTTGTATCAAAAATTATATCATTAATTTTAAAATTCTCATTTCTTTACTTACATTTATTTATTGGTCTTATATTTTCGAATAAAATACTCATCTCCTTCGAAGCTATTCGCATGGGACAAATTTTTCAGTGTTTTGTGTCACCTGTTCTTGTATAATATGTTTATATACATGATGTATCTGTTCGTTTGACATATGATAGTAACCTTTTTTTGAACATTTTATTTGGGGAAATTGAATCGGGGCGTTGATGTAGGTAAAAGTTTATTTTTTGGACAATCTTTACGACGATATAGATAAATTAGGGCTCTGGAAAAAAGAAAATAAATCTTGCAATGAACATAAAATCGATATGTTTATTTTACTTTACATTTGTATATGTATTCATAGGTTAAAATAAATGTTTAACTACCAAATAAAATTTGTATATAAGTATATTAAGAGTGGAGATTTGTATGAGACATGCCCAAATATGAAATAAGGGACAGAGAGTGGAAAACGTTTTCTTTTAAATGTTGCTTCAACATTTATATTAATTTCAATGTCAATATAATAGCAATGCCTTCGAAGAAAAGCTTTTCCAGTATCTTATTAAAATAATCAAGAATAGCACCTTTGAGGTTATTTTCAGAAGAAATCACCGCTCTAGTAATTATATTATTAATTTAAAGAAAAAAAGTCACTCAATAAGGATGATGAATATCTCAATTTCTAGAAAACACATTTCTTAATAATTTGTTGAACTTTCTGTTTTAGGCACCCTGTAATAATTGTGTAGAAGTACTTATTTGGCAACATATTCAGGTCTTGTTGTTAGAGTATCAGCTTTAAGATTTTTGACGATTTCTTTGTAAGTATCACCACTAATTGGTGTGCCCTTATTTATGTAATCAATCACACAGTTTCCTCGCAGTCTCAGAAAACTGTTACCATTAATTTTTTCGTTTTGGTTTCTTTTTTTTTTGAAGAAGATCGTGTATATTCACTACATTGCCTATTCTTCCATTGAGAGATTGTCCAGTGATATAAGTAGGTTTAATAATGAGTGATAATTTTCGAAAAAGGGTCGTTGTTTTCTTAACACAAAATTCTAGCCTGACAAGTATTTCTTTTGGCGTGATAAGTCTGAAAAATCCATTTAACTGATATTTTATTAATCCCTAAATTTTCATGTAAAATTTTCAAAACTGTTTTTCGAAATTCCCTTGTAATAATAAAAGGTCTAATTTTACAAACTGTCAAGCCTTTAATTTTCTTTATTATTTCGTGTGTTCTTGCTTCAATGTGGAATTCTTGTTTACGTCCTATCTGGTACATAATTATAATTTCTGAAAATATAATTTAGGTTACATAAGTACAAAGGGTACTAGAAAAGTTTTGCAATACAGCTTTGTTTATTTAATTTTTTCAAAGTTGTTTCTATACACTCAATGCACCTCTCCATCCTCCGAAATCAATCTTTAAACCAGTTCTACCAAGTTTGACTAGGGAGTAAAGCACATTCATTGTCCCAAGTTCGCAGAAGGTCCTCATCACTGGAAAACCGCCTCCCTTTTAGCTTCATTTTCACATGCGGGAACAGTGCAAAGTCGCAGGGAGCAAGACCTGGACTGTAGGGAGAGTGCTCGAGAAGTTTCAATCCTGTCGTGGTCAAATGTTCGCTGCAGGCGTTGGCGCGGTGAGCTGGAATATTATCGTGATAGAGGAACCAGGTGTCCATTCTTGACTTTGGCCGCAGGTTCTTCATAGGTCCAATGACTTTAGGCAGGCGCTGTTCAGTATACCACTTAGCTGTGACTATCTTCTGTGTGTCCACAATTCCACTCGATTTGAAAAATACAGCTATCATTTTCTTCTTTACAGATCGGGATTTTCTGACAACTACGGGCACATCGTATAGTACAGCCAAATCTCGTCACCCGTCATGATGTTTTTCACATACCGAGATTGTCCCTTATTAAACTTTTTTAGCATCTCCCGGCACCAAGTCACGCGTCGTGTCATCTGCTCTTCAGTCAGTCGATGCGGCACTCAGAGAGAATAAAATTTCTTCACGTGCAAATGATCATGCAGAATCAAACGAATTGCTGGTGCATTTAGGGTTGAAGTACCATCTAATCTGTTGGTAGGTCACTCGCCTGTCCTCGCCAAGCATTTTCCTCGCAGTAGTAACGTTTTCCTCCGCAACTGACGTTCGTGGCCTTCCCGGCCTCTCAGCACCCTCCACAGTTAAATTTCCCCTTTGGAATTTTCTATACCACCGGAATATCGTTGTGCGATGTGGACAAACATCACCTAGTGCAAGAGTCATTTCTTCGAAGCACTGGTCTATGTTTAAACCACACACGAAATTATAACGCAAAACTGCTCTTATCTCATTGCGCAAGCACTTTACACTCTCACTGCTAATGAATAACTAGGCCTATCGACATGGCGCGGCGGCTACAATGCACGTATAAACATGTCTCAACATGCAGCAATAAGGAGCTTCCTACGATTCATTGTTGTGTCATATTGCAAAACTTTCCTAGTACACTTCAGTAACTTCCGGTACATTTTAATTTTTACCTATTTTATATTATATAAAACATATTACATACAATGCGTATGTTATGATCTTTGTATTTTTTGATTTTTAAACGCGGAGATGACTTTCTTTTACGAGATATTTTGTTAATCGTCATTGCTATCATTTTGAAATAGTTTTAGGTGCAAGTAAATAAATATTTTCGAAAATTCATTACATAAAAATGCTATCAGTTCTTGTGAATAGTTAGTAGACATTTTGAGTAGTTACAGAGAATTTTTAGTTAAAATACTTATTCTTATATTAATTCTTTCGAATTAAAATAATTCTAGAACGAAGAAATTTGAACATTTTAGATTTAGGGTATTGAAAAGTTTTAGAAATTGTTTGTGTACTTTACACATCCATTGATAAGTGACAAACTATGTTCTTTGGGGGTGTTCCAACTAACTAAATTATTGGTTCATCTTATCAGGGATTTACAGTAAAAGCGATCTGTTACTTCCAACGTTTTATTTTTCCACGTTTATGTAATAGTGGAAACCAGATTCTAGTAAATTACTTTAAATTCGTCGAATGGTCATTACATTAACCTAAATTGTGTCCATTTTTAAACTGCAGTCACTGATATAGTAGTACGATTAGTTAATATCAGATGTTGTAGGTATTGATCTTGTTCCCCATTACTTTTATGTGTTTTTCGAGCTACACGTTTATTTGAAGTTAAATAGCTTAAACTGCATAATTTTTTTGGTTTAACGATCTCTTTTTATTAATGTGAGAAGCTATGCGAATTGAGAAATGTCCAAATTTCTTTCAAATTAATTTTTAAAGCAAGATAAACTTTATAATAAAATAATGCTAAGGTTTAAATTACGAATAAACATTATGCTTTTAAGATAAATAATTAGAGATCTAATAAACCTAGTATAAAGTTAATCTACATGAATTTACAAGAAAATAACGCAGATAAATATATTTTTGCCTTTAAAAGTTCAAATGGACGGCAATTAATGGGGAAATATTGATATTTACGTTACTAAAGTTTACACTGTAGTCTTTTTATAAACGGTGTGATAATGTCTAGCTTTGATTATCAGTAGAGAATTCAAAAATGCGCGCCGATTCGTAAAACGTGAATCCAGGTATTTTATGGAGTGAACTGCAACAAAGTTAGACAAAATCTTTTGCTTATGGCATTGGTCTATATTCCGTAGACGGGTGACTTCCATGCCGTTGTAAAGAAATTTAGCTCCGTTCGCCTTCGTGGCATTCAGCATGCAAAAGTAATAGCGCGCTTCTGTAAAATTCGATCACCCATCCTTAAGTATTTGCTTTTTAATAGCTAACGAACAACTGTCTTACATATTAATTTAACTGACAAAATATGAATACTCGTATGAATGGAAAGAAACATGGGCGATACTGCGTGAAATTACGGCGATTAAAAGACCATACCTCGTTTGTTCATAGCATTTATTATTCTTTGAATATTTTATATTTTTTCTTTTTACAACATTTCAAGGTAATTAAAAGTGCCTTATTTCACACTGTTCTGAATATTTTTTTATGTCTTTAAAACTTTTTTGCAATTCTGCAATTTTATTATTTCTTGTATAATTTATTTCTTTTTCCTCTTTTTCAGCCGTTATGTTCTAGTTCTTGATTTACTATTTTGGGCGTTTCGGTCTTACATGTTTCTTAATTTTTCTACTATTGAAGTAATAAGTAAATTGAATGCGTATATAGAGGAACATATACATAAGTATATGGCCCCTCTGTGTTGATATAAAGTAAAAGAAAAATATTCAAATATAATCTTAAGCACCTGAGAATGTAGTAAATATATTACGAAATGCAGTATTTTTTATTTATTAAATTTTAATAGAAAATTAAAAAATAATTGAGATCGAAACGTCCAAAAAATATAATAAAAAATTTCTTATAAAAACATTTGATATATTATAATTTCAGAGTAATTGAAGCGGGCATAACGCATATTCCACTGCGACCTTTTCAGTACTGTTGCGGTCCTCATTTCCCTCTTTTGATTTCCTTGCATATGTCTGTAGAAGTCGGCATTAATTATAACTCTTTAAGCTTCTATCTAATCTTAGCTGTTTATTTTATTGTTCCGCGTCTGGGATCAAGGCCGAGTCAATTGATTTATGTCCCTATGGCAAGGACCAATATTTTGCTGAAGTTTGGTTCACTAGGCAGTGAATTTCAACCACCTACGGTTTGATTTGCCATAGCCACTGTTTATGAAGATATATTTTGTATATGTTATACTATCATTTATGCATATGTTATTATTGTTTAATTTTTTGTATATATTTTTTTTACCCGTTTTGGAGTCGTCTCTGTTGGGTATTTAATAAATATTATTATTATTATTAGCTCTATTTGATAAGCTTTTGTTCTCTAGTCTTAGGACCCTAGCTGATTGGATCTCTCTATGTACGAGGGAGCGTTTTTATATTCGCGGAATGGGGGACAAGGGGTGGAAATAAAAAAAACAAATTATTTTTGTTTTTCAATATATTCACCTACAAGACGGATACATTTTTCACATCTTTCAATTAATTTATTTATACCCTCATAAAAAAATGATTTCTCTTTATCTGCAAAATACGCCGAAACTACCTCCGTGACTTCATCATCGGCAGTAAATTTTTTACGCCGCAGCTCTTTTTTCATTTTCGGAAACAGGTAATAATCACTCGGGGCCAGGTCTGGGCTGTAGGGTGGGTGATTCATAATTTCGAAGCCCACCTTATGCAGGGCAGCTAACGCAACGCGGCTCTTGTGGACGGGCGCGTTGTCGTGCAAAAGCAGAACACCTTTTGTCAATTTTCCCCGTCTTTTCTCTTTAATGGCTTCTTTTAGTCGCTCTAATATTGAAGCGTAATATTCTCCGGTTATAGAAACACCTTTATCTTTATAATCAATCAACAATATTCCTTCCGAGTCCCAAAATACCGTTGCCATGAGTTTCCCAGCTGATTGTGACACTTTAAATTTCTTGGGAGGTGCTGTGCCCTTTTTACGCCACTGCATGGAGTCTTGTTTGGACTCAGGTTCATAATGACGAACCCAAGTTTCGTCTCCAGTAACAATTCCACTCAATACACTATCCTTGTTTTCATTACAGAGATCCAAAAATGCGGCGGATGTGAGCATTCTCGGCACCCATCTTGCGCTGACCTTAGACATGCCGAGATGATCCCGTAGGATTTTAAAAATTGTTGTATCGGATACTCCAACCATTTCTGCGAGTTGTTTCTTCTTTAGTCGAGCATCTTCGAGTACAATTTGTTCAACTTTTTGGATAAGTGCTGGCGTGGTCACCTCAATGCTCCTGCCCGGCCTCGGGTCGTCTTCAAGGGATTCCCTTGCTTGTTTAAATAAACTATGCCACTTGTACACCATGGTTTTTTCTGGACAAGAGTCGCCGTAAACCAATGACATCTCATTCATTATGGTCGCGACTGATTTTCCTTGCCTGGTAAGGAACTTTATAACGGCACGATATTCGATTTTTTCCATATTTCACTTTTCACTCCTGATTATGTTACTTGGTTGACGATGGCTCAAAGACTAACTGTCTAATAACAATGAAACTTCGTATTTATACTAATCATGAGTCGCTGCACAGGCCACGCCCCCAATGCGCCTACTCCCCCCTCTACAACCCGCTCATTCCGCGAATATAAAAACGCTCCCTCGTACATATATCTAAGAGGATGATCCTAATTTATCCGCCTTTATGGTTTGTTTTTACTTGTGGAGGGTTCCTACTTTATAGCCTCAGAAGATCTCACATGTTCTGTTCTACTTTTTGTTTCCTGTTTTCGGTTTTCATCGTCTGCACCTTTTCCGTACTGCGAGAAGTAAGGGAAATAACAGTCCGCATGAACAGAGCCTCACTTGACCGGGTAGAGCCAAATACTAGAAAGTTGAGTCTGGTATTCCCAGGAGAATGTTAAATATGTTGCTTTACGCCTTAGTCTGAGTTATGGAGTTAATGAAATACAATTCGACGGAATTGAAAATTTCGCTTCACAATACATCAGTAGGGAATGTCATTTTAAAAGATTACAATTTTCATCAGACAGATTAGGTAATTAAGACTGAAAATAACATCCATGCTACAATTACAAAGAATTTAGTCATGTGATTATCCAGAAAAACTATTTCATTTATAAATATTCCTCTTGGCATGTGTTTGTAAAAGGTTTCGATATGATTTAGATTTATCTAGTTAAAAAAAAACTATGGAAAGGTTCTTTGAACGAATTAATTTATTATTTATTATTAATTTTTGTTATTTTCAGAAGTAAACCTAAACTAAATTAAACTAACGTACACAAAACCACTAAAAAAATCAACATTTCATGGATCACGTTACAAACTAAATCATTAATCCAATCATATTTAACATTTACATTAACAAAATAGAGAATGTTTTGTTTATAATTAAATATAAAAATATAATTAAGCGCTTATTAATGAAAATTACCATTCCCTACTATTCCATTATTATCACTGATTGCAGAAAATTAACTAAAACTTTTCTCCATATCGTTTTCTACACGATTGCTTTATCAATCTGACTGCGTGATATAATAATTAGATCTGCTCCATAACGTAACTTATGGCGTATTAAAAGATTCGAAACTGTATTGCTTGGTGGCTTAATTGATATAGCAATCATCTAGAAAATGATAGATACAAGTTCGAATCCTGTCCAATAAAGAACATATTTAATTAATTTTCTGCTATTAGTGATAACGATACAATAACAGGAAATATTTTCATTAGAGAATATTAGAAAATTAAACAGGTGTGATTATATTTGTCAATTATACGAAATCAATTCTTTTTTTTACAAATATATGTACTTTTGGAAGCATTTAATACCTGTTCAATATATTCAATATTACTTAATTGTGTTTAAGATGAGGTAAATGTTTTTTGAAAAACCTTTCTATTTCTTCACTATCTATCACAGTTATTATATACGATTTGATATATTCTAGACATATGTTAAATTTTCGGTTTATCCTTGGAGTTGCGTAAAACATTCTTCGATGTTATTACGAGAGTAAAGCACACGTTATAGTCCTGTGGTCTGAAAATATTCTTTGTGATTTTCGGCGTGTTTTAGAATTTTGATCAATTTCTGTTTTAAAAATGGTTATACTTAATTCTATTTATTAAGTTAAATTTGATTGTAATTTTTATAAAGCCGTTTTATGTTGTTTAAAAATTATTCTTCTTCTTCCTTAAGAACAAAGAAGTGAGATATCGTTATCGAAATACGTATCTACTGTAATAATTATTTATGCGATGTGAAGTGAAAAGGGTTGTAGCGCTAGATAAGAACCATCATTCCAAGAACTAGTTTACCTATAAATTCGCTCTGGCAATCCATAAAGTGCTCTTTAAGTAGATTATTTAACATAGTCAATAATACAAGAAGAAAAATCGTATTAAATTACTAACAAACACTCTACTGATTATAATTCGATATTCTCTTTAACTTCATCTTTTTTCTACATGTAAATACAGGCAAATGGAGACATTCAATAATTTGATTCGCATAAACGACAGAGAAAAACATAAAGACAAATTGGCAACATAAAACGTTTTTATCTCAGAGAAAATCAATGGCAATAGGGTATATTTGTATTGTACCTTCATCGTAAATGCGAAGCGTTTCAAGTCGATGAAAAATTTTATTCGGAGATTTTTGTTTAGGTCCTCTGAGATTCGAGTACTTTCGAATGGAAATGTTCCCGAATCTAATATAGATTTATTACAAATCCGAACTGACAAAGGAAATTATAAATGAGCTTCAGCGGGGCACACTTTTTCCCTTGTTATTATCGTATATCTTGAACACGTAAGATTTGATCAGAATATAATCTGACAGCTTAGACTGATTAGAGGATAAATTATTTCAGAGTGTGCTAGTTTGTTATTCAATTTGGTCGCGTTTTGTTCTTTCCTAGTTTACTTCTACAGTGATTGATTTGCTTTTATTCCCTCCGTTTTTTACGAAAACAAAGTGTATCAAAGTTTTATTTTTATTAATAGGTATAATTGAATATAACTGATTAATAAAGAAAGTTATCTAGTTTTATAATCATAATAAGCATGAAAATAATTTATTTTGTACAACAGGCACCTATTCACTGGACAAAAAAACAAATTAAATGCATTAATATTGTCTTTCTAATAATAATACTAATAATACATTCTCAAAAATACACATTGACAAACAGGCAACTAACAATTAGATGAAAATTGGAAATATTTACACAGAAACTGAAGGTTTCGTGATATCACAAAATAAAACGACATGGAACAATTAAATATATTATATAATGTGACATGAGAATATCTGTAAAATAATACATATGTGCGTAACAGAAAATCTAAACAAACTCTTTGGAAAGTACATCATTAAAATAGCCCAAAAACCGAAAAATACAAACAGATCCTTTTTGATTAAAATTAAACATTAAATTCTTAAAGAGAAACAATATATTTAAAATAAAATGTTAATATTGTGAAGATACATACGTAGGACAAATAAAACAATATCTACATAAAAGAATCCATGAACACAAATATAGTTAGAGCAAACTAAATGTTACATACTTATCTAAACATCCTTTAGAGAAAAAACATGAATTCGACTTTAAGAACACTGACATCCTCGAAATAGAAATCATTTACAATAAATACATAATTAAAGAAATGATACACATAATAGAAGACCAAAACATAGCGATAAAAGAAACATTATCAATCTTAATGACATTTATAATAACTTAATTCTAAGGAAATAAATTGTCTGCATCTCACTGTTTTAAGCATTCGTCAAAAAATAAGCACAAAAGTTGCGTCCTTATACAAGTGTACATACAAAGGGTACTAGGAAAGTTTTGCAATACAGCTTTGTTTATTTAATTTTTTCAAAGTAATTTCCTCTACACTCAATACACCTCTCCATCCTCCGAAACCAATCTTTAAACTACATAGTTCTGCCAAGTTTGACTAGGGAGTAAAGCACATCCGTTGTCCCAAGCCCGCAAAAGGTCCACATCACTGGAAAACCGCCTCCCTTTTATATTCATTTCCACATGCGGGAACAGTGCAAAGTCGCAGCGAGCAACATCTGGACTGTAGGGAGAGTGCTCCAGAAGTTTCAATTCCGTCGTGGTCAAATATTCAGTGCAGGCTTTGGCGCGGTGAGCTGGAGCATTATCGTGATGAAGGAACCAGGTGTCCATTCTTAACTTTAGCCGCAGGTTCTTCATAGATCCAATGACTTTAGGCAGGCACTGTTCAGTATACCACTTAGCTGTGACTGTCTTCTGTGTGTTCAAAACGACGCGTTCCACAATTCCACTCTATTTGAAAAATACAGCTATCATTTTCTTCTTTTCAGATCAGGATTTTCTGACAACTACGGGTGTGTCCTGATCATCAAAGATCCTAACTTTGGTTTGAGCTTCGGTCGGCACATCGTAATAGTACAGCCAAGTCTTGTCACCTGTCACGATGTTGTTCACATTCCGAGATTGTCCGTTACTAAATTTTTTTAGCATCTCCCGGCACCAAGTCACACGTCGTGTCATCTGCTCTTCAGTCAGTCGATGCAGCACCCAGAGAGAACAAAGTTTCTTCACGTGAAAATGATCATGCAGAATCGAACGAATTGCTGGTGCAATTAGGCCTGAAGTACTCTCTATCCGTTGGTAGGTCACTCACCTGCCCTCACTAAGCATTTTCTTCACAGTAGTAACGCTTTCTTCCGTAATTGACGTTCGTGGGCTTCCCGGCCTCTCAGTATCCTCCACAGTTAAATTTACCCTTTGAAATTCTCTATACCACCTGAATATCGTTCTGCGATGTGGACAAATATCACCTAGAGCAAGAGTCATATCTCTATGTTTAAACTTCGCACGAAATTATAACGCCAAACTGCCCTTATCTCATTTCGTAACCGCGATGCCATCGCAAGCACTTTACACTCTCACTGCTAATGAATAACTGAGCCCATCGATATGGCGCGGCGGCTACTATGCACGTATGAACATGTCTCAACATACAACTTCCTACGATTCATTGTTGCATCATATTGCAAAACTTTCCTAGTGCCCTTTGTATATACGAAAATGCAGTTTAAGTTTGCCAATTTTTAAAATGTTTGTATGATTGTAAATTTGCAGTATTAAACAGGAAAAAAAGAATAAAATAAAAAAATATAAGTAATCATAAATATTTTTATAAAAAAAAATCTATTATTCACAAAAAAATCCATTAAATAAAAATATGTAAATATAAAATATATTGCAGGTTAAAAGGAAAAAGAAATAAATAACTTGAAAAAGAGGGGACCGCCCCACCTCGAAACGTCGTTAATAATAAAAACTGAGTGTTTTACTACTCCCTTCTGGTCGAAATACTCAAACACGCAAGGACATAATTTACAGTTACAATAAAATGACTAATATATTAAAAAAGAAGAGAATATGTTAATACATAGCGATCTTGTAATAAAGTACAATTAAGTAGATACAATTGACCGATGGTACAAGTATGAACCATAAAGAGTTTTTAAGAATTCGGAGGTTAAATTATATCGTACTAGAACACAAAGATTCTCATGTATCACACAATAGACCAGATATATTAACTCATAAAAATACTAAAAAACATTCCTAATTGATGTTTCTATATCTAACATCCATAACCAGTAAAAATATACAGAGAAACTTATTTTTATTCGATCAAGCAGGGCTTTGATCAGGTCGATTGTTATTTCTGCTGCTACTCAAGGAAAAGTACAGCGCAAAACCGAAAAACTGTGTGAGAGATTCTAAAGCTGCAAAGCATATGCCCTTAATAAATTATCTAAGCCAATACAGATGGGAAAATCCGATTAGCTGAGTAACATGAAATTTTATGGTTAAAGCGCAAAAACTGGTCAAACAGGGACAAGATTACATAGAAGCTAAAAGAGTCATAATCTGCTAACTTTAGAAAGTATATTAAAAGAAGTCAAGAGACTCGATAGAGATATGAGAACCGCAATAAATCTAAAAAGGCTGCAGTGGAGTAGGTTTTATGGCTATCCTAAGTACTCTCTTGTCTCTCTGTAAATAAAGAATTACATGCGGCTTGATTCACAATTAAAGCTTCACAATGTCCACGCTTAGGTCTGCGTCTTTAGTGAGTTCTGTATTGAGCTTTAGTTTATCCGTTTATTCGTTTTAGGAATTGGACATTTCCACTATAGATGTTGGTTTAATATACACCAAGGCTGATTCTTTTTAATCAAACTCATGAGTCTTTTTGTTTGATGAGATTCCTCAGTGTTTCGGTGCTCGCTGAAATTGATGATTATTTGCCATGGAAAAGTGTCATACTTTTGGTCAGTTTACTTGATTCCTTTTCTGCAATAATGTTCTAGAATTTAGACAGAGGAATAGCATAACTTTGGGTGTTTACAAGAGCATTTTTTTAAACTCATCAGCATTATTCATTGACAATCTTAAAAATCTCTTGACCCAAGACACTTTAGTTTCATGTGAAGTTTCCTTCTTTGGGAACTGTCGTTTTATCGTAAGTAGTGACAAACTTTATACAACTGACGCAGTTCCAAAAACAAGTGCGTATAATGTGGTGGTCGTGTTGAATAGATGCCGTACGTTTCGGTATTTATCTTGAGTTAATTTTGTTCATCACCCAAATTACCGTGGAGGCATTGTTTAACGCTCGTATTCGGAGTTTTTGATGTCGATAATTATTCAATCTTTGTTCGGTAATAAGATAATATCCAATTTTCAATAATAGTAATGCTCTCCATATTTGTCTCCATCGCCATCATTTTTCATACTGTTTCACAGCAGTACAGGAAGAAGATCACTCTCCATAGATTTTATCGAACGCATGTTTAATTTTAGTAGGTATGTACGTGTCCTTCTTTTGTCTAAAATTTAATTATTTTATATTAAATTTTTGAAGTTTCCTTCTGCTGTCGCTTCAATAATTAGCTTTCGTAATCTTTTCAATAATGCTAAGAAACTCGCTTATAACATTCTACTACTCATGTAGTAGTACAATCTCTGAATTTCAATATTTACTTTAGTTGGCGTGTCGAATAGCTACAGTAAAATGAACTATTTAATTTAATCCTTAGACGTTCAACTATTGATTTTAAATTATACGTTAGAAAACATTCATAATTCTTTCGAAAAATGTTCCACAATTTAGACATAGGTATGGCATATCTTGCGCGGTCAGTACATAAATTTGAAAGAGAGATAATATAAAAAACGTATTTATATACTTTTATTTTGGCATTTATTTTTATTAATCTCTTGGCCACGATAAAATCATCCTCTTTTCTCTTATACATACATAAAATGTCACTCTTCATGATAATTTAAACTGTCATTGTGAATGTGATTGGTTTCGTGACTAAAGTTAATAGTTTATTCTCACTGATATTAAAAAGAAATTCCGAAGAAGAAACGCCTACACTGTTTCTCATCCATTTCTGCACACATACACCATCCACGTACACCATACACACTTACATTAACAGACGCGCTTGTAATAAATTTTATTGTACTTTTTATGCGACTACCGATCTGCAGCAATAAAAAATTTTCCATCTCTTTCTTTTACGTTCTACTATCATTAAATTGCCGTCTTTCTCGTCAAAAACTTAAGACATTCCGAGGTATTGTCGGGTGATAAATTTGGTAAATTATTGGCCTTTTCGTTGGCGTCGTTTACGTTGAAGATGTCGTCTGTGTGCAACCGAAAAGAAAATTAGATAGTGAACTTGAATTATTAGGCTCTCCTTTAATTAAAGTGCCTTCATGAATCGGGTTGTATGTAGAAACTAATAATTGTGGAAAAAAGTGCGTGCTTGACAGTAGAAAATTATAGTAACGTATTATACAGAAAAAAGGAAATCAATTATTAAATTCTAAAATATATTGAAAATTTTTATAAATATACGTTAATTTTTTAAGCGAGAAATTAATTTATATTACTGTTATTTATGAGATTCGACGGAATGCCTTGTATTTTTTCAATATCTTGACAAATCATTTCTGATGTAGAATCTGTCGAAAGACCAATATTACTTTGACCAGTGATCACGGCTAAATGTCTTCAAAAGCAAATATTTACATTTCCGATTTCAAATAATGTATGTAATGACAACACTAGTGTATTCTAATTTATTTGAAAGCGCGCATGCATGCATCTGAGCCATGACCAGAAAAAATATTGATGGATACTTGACGTCCTCTAGCAAGACCTAAATAGAGAGCTAGTGTACGACCTGAACTATAGCAAACCATCTACTTATTTGAGAAAGTACTATCAAAAATAGCATCGTCAGATTTTTCGGATGTGTCTTCTATTGCATTTATCTTATTGGTATTAGAGAATAAAATAAGAACTTTTAAATTTACTTCTAGAGAGTCATAAATGTTCTTGACATAATCTTTTTTTATTGCATTGGTTCCAAAACTGAAATTTTATTTTATAGAGTAAATGTACGATTTGTATTTAGTATGAGTTTTCTAAAATTCAGCAGTAGCTCAATAAACAAAGCTTATTTTAAGATATATTTATAAAAAAGTAGGTTTATTGAAAAAATAGTACATATTATTGCCTTTTTGCTTCGCTTCTAATTAGTATTCTTAGAACTTATATTAGTATCGAGTATCAATGGCTTATTAATATACTCTTGAACAAGGTATGTTGAATAATTAAGTATGTAATTATTTATCCTGAAATATTTAAAATGTCTGAACTCTGAACTTATCCAGAACGGTATCGATTTGTTTTATAATTTATTTTTGTGTAAATATATATTTCAGAATGCATTAATATATTTATTTTTATCAAGTTATTGTTTACTAATCAACGAAAGAGTAATTGCAAAATAATACAGTAAAGCAAAAAGAGTTATACCATAAACTGTGTTATATAGATAATTTTATATGGAACCAAAAAAAGGAACAAAAGAATAAAAGTAGATAATAGGAAATATTAAACATTTTTTGATATTAGTAAAAAATTAAAACAAGTACACCGAAATATTTTTGAAATGCTGTTAAATCTAGAAGCACACAGAAATCACGGGTAAATTCTGATGGTATAATGAAGTGAGATTGCGTACCTAAGATATTTCAAATGAATGACTAAAATGCTGTAGAATACGAAACTTAAGTAAACTTATCAAGTGACTTAACCACTTAAGGTTGATATATAATCCCTTTCCACATTAACATGACGCACAGAGTGCGCTTTGGCTTTTGGCGGTAGATCGTGCACGGTATTTGTTTGGTGCGACACTGTTTAATTATTTGCTGATGATGACAACTTAGTTGTCGAAATACGTATACAGAGTACGAAAATTAATATGAAAAGGGGTTATATATCAACCTTAAGTGATTAAGTTAATCAATCACAAGTTCCATCAAAATTACCTTATCCAGTGACCATTATTGACAACACGAAGAGTTGATTTTTAAACAAATATTAATTGTGTCGCAGTTCTGTTTTCTAAACTACAAAATTAAAGTTTTATATATATATATATATATATATATTATATATATATATCTATTATTTTTTATAATATAATTTTAAAAATTTTCGCTGAATATTTCCTTTTAGAAATAGCTTTATCAGAATAAGGACACAGCATATACAAAGAGTACTAGGAAAGTTTTACAATACAGTTTTCCAAATAATTTTCTCTACACTCACGTTGTCCCAAGCCCGCAGAAGGTCCTCATCACTGGAGAACCGCCTCCCTTTTAGCTTCATTTTTACATGCGGGAACAGTGCAATGTTGCAGGTAGCAAGATCTGGACTGTAGGGAGAGCGCTCGAGAAGTTTCAATCCTATCGTGGTCAAATTGAATGGAATTGTGGAACGTGTCATCTTGGACACAGAGAAGACAGTAACAGCTAAGTGGTATACTGAACAGCGCCTACCTAAAGTCATTGGATGTATGAAGAACCTGCGGCCAAAGTCAAGAATGGACACCTGGTTCCTCCATCGCGATAATACTCCAGCTCACCACGCTAAAGCCTGCACTTTACAGTCTCCATCGACATGGAGCGGCTGCTACTGTGCACGTATGAACATGTCTCAACATGCAGCAACAAGCAGCTTCCTACGATTCATTGTTGCGTCATATTGCAAAACTTTCCTAGTACCATTTGTATATATACCTTTATACAAATACTTATATATATATATATATATATATATATATATGTATATATATATATATTTATTGAAAAAATTTACCAGTGGCTAAACTGATTTAAAGAATTACTTACTTCAGTTTGTCTCCTTTTTAGAGGTTGTTTGTAACAGTTTTCGAAGTATTGCAGTCTTATTTTGATTATTGTGACTTCGCTTAGTATTACCTACTGCATCTAATCCAGTACTCTTGTCCTCTGTACGAATTTGTACAGATTAAAGACAAGTTGATTACTGTATGTTCTCGGGTCTACTTTAAGTTGCCCATAAACGGCTTGCTTCTTGCAATAATATATTTGCCAGTTTTGCGTCTTACACATGCGTATCAATTTATTATTATCAGCTACTTTCTTTTCAACGAAAGCAATTTCTAAGCGTTTCGGCTGACTTACCAATAAAACTTTGCCACGTTTATGCTTGAGTTCGTTCCTTCTGTACGCGTTCTATGTCGAGCTTTGGTCCATCGATCTATTTGTTACAGGCTAGTAAACTTTCCCTGTACAGGTTCTGGTTCAACAATGAGGGTGTTCCTTTGTCATTTAAGGCATTCCTTAGTTCTATATATCCCCATTCTCAGACTTTTTAATCTCTGAAAAGTTACACCTAGATATTTAATGAAGTCCACTTCTTCTTAAACAGTTTCTTTTATTGGATAGTAGTTTTTTGTAAAATGACAAATATTTGCATTTAGTATTTTGTCCGTTTTCAGACCGTTGCCTACATTTTTCAGATAGCTTATTTAAGTCATGTTGCAGATATTTGCCACCGTTTCAAAAACGAATTTTCGAAACAAAATACGAACCTTTATTATTTTTCGCTTTTTTATGCTAAGTTTTAATTAAAAACGATTCTTTATGTTAGTAATTATAAAATTATTCCTTACGCGCGAGTTAACGAATTAACATTTTATTATTTATAATTATACTTATTGTACCATCCATGTATAAATCATTATTCATTTTATTAATCGTATACAAAACCAATTCAATAGATTTTAGAAGTATCAGGTAATGTTTACTAGGGATGTCGATTTTTCGAGACAACCTTTATAACAGGGAATCCTCTAGCAATAAGCATTATGTCATTTAATCATATTCCTGTTCTATTACAGGAATTATTATACATTACTTAAATTTAATGTATTTTACAATATTTTGCCCAATATATTCTTTTTGTATTTATAAACGTTTACCTCTTCAGAAAATTTTGTGCACCTTGAGTGAAGTGGGAATTTAGACAATTCTAGAATATTCGACGACCTCCAATAAAACTTTCCCATTTTAGGCATTTTGTATATAAACAAGGGAACAATTTTATGCAGGACGGCGCTATCGAGAAGCACATTAACAACAGTCAAACAACAGTCATGAGTTATACTCAATTAGTCTCATAGTATCAACTCGCATTAACAACAAAACGTATCAGTGTTATAGAAATTAATTATAAGTATAAGGGATTTTGAAAAAGTGTTTTTATTCAACCAAGACCGCTAACAAATATTAACAAAACCAGTGTGGGGTTGCATTTACCTACAATAAATACACTCCACTAAAATAACAAGATACTCAGTTCTACACACGATCATCACAAACAATCGTCTTCATATAATAGATTTATCGAATCAACGTGTGCTGGTAGATTATTTATAAATAAAATGAAAACTAGTGAATCCAAAATTGGATCCTTGGATGAACAAATACGTGACCGCAAGTTTGTGGATCACTATATTCTACAAAGTCCATGCGATTTGACAACTTTTGTTTCCATTTACCAAAGGTGACGGATGATTAAATAAATTTTATTTTGAAATCAAGAATGTATGTGGAAGTTTTTTGAAAAGTTTTAAAAGTAATTAGCATCCGCCTACTGACAGTGTGGTGCATTACATGCAATTTACTTGATCAAAAAGAGGTCATAAAGAATGATTTCAAATTAATAAAAATAGAAATTGATCGATACGCACCAATATCGTTGAAATTTTGTGATTTAGAGAGGTACAATTTTACGTGCAGGAAAGTGTTCAGACGTTAAAATAATGTTAAAAATACGAACGAGTAGTCGAATAACCCAAATTTTGCAATTTTTGAGAATGCTTTTCATTCCATCTAGTCTCATATTGTACTAAGGTATAAATAAAACACTGTATAAATTCCACATTATATTATATATTTACTGCGACTAGTTTCATCTGTTAGGACATTATCGAACCATAAGCGAAACTAGTCGCAGTAAATATATTGTATAATATAGTGTGAAATTTAGACAAACTATTTTATTTATTTCTTAATGGAAGTTCACAAGTATCGACCTCGATAATCAACTATCGCATAGTAGTCCTATGTAACTAACCAAATAAAAAATAAATTTTTTTTATTTTAATTTAGCAGATGCTTGAAAAAACTTCGGAAATTGATTATAGTAGAAGGCAATGGTTCATTAAGGTATTTTGTGTGAGTTTTTCTCGTTTTTCTTGTTGCACTCAGCCATAAGCGATTTCTCTTTTTTAAAAAAAAGGTGACACACACACACACACACACACACACACACACACACATATATATATATATATATATATATATGTATATATAGACATGCAATATATGTATAATATACGTATATGTATTGATTTCATATTCTTAAGGTCGAGATCTTTGCGATTTTATGTACAGGTCGGGACTATTTTTCAAGATGAGATCCGAATTTGACTTTTCTATGTGTACATCAGAACTTTATTAAGTGTTTAAGTTAACACCAATTCCAGTTGGAATTCATTTTTATGTTTTACGATATTGTATTTTTATATTTTTAAATCATTGTATTAGTTCCAGTTCATTATACTAACTGTCGGGGATACCAAAGTTAGTAAAAAGCAGTATGAATTTTGACAAAAACAGCGATCTTCCAAAAGCTACGCTTTTATAAATATGTATATATCATAGCTCTCAATCCCAGTATTTCAGAAAATTTATTTAGTTTTCTTGAAATTTTCCGCTTGCAAAAATTGGTATTTTTTAATAGTTATTTTAGATTAACAAAATAGTTTTCTGATATTTTTGAAGGTCCTAAAAACGGTTTCGATATCGAAATAAATCTAATTCTTTTGGTTTAATCCTGAAGGATTATAAAACTTGTCGAAATTTAAACTTATATGTGTGTAAATCACTTAATTTTACGATGGTCTATCAATTATCTAAGGCTGGGCATGTATTGCTTTTAAGATTTTTTGCCCTCTTTCACTGTAGTACTTGTGTCTTCCTTCGTTTCGCTTCGGACGACAGAAACAGTCGTCCCATGATCCCAAGAGAGAGAACCTAATCGAACCCAGAAAATCAACTACAAGACAGAAGATAAACTCACAGAAACAAATATAAATAAGTATAAATAAATAAAAAAACAAAATGCCAAGTCGGATATACATACCACACGCAGTCAACCTCGATGTCAAATATAAGCGTCACACAAGTTAAAACAAAAATTACATAAAAAAATGATATTGTACAATGGAGCTTCGCGAGCTATATATCCGAGGAACTTGGGATGTAAAAGAAAATCGATGGAAACCCGGAAAAAACTAAGCGCATCAGCCAGCGTCTCTGACCCGATGCACCAGATGTTTGGGTCTGTTCACGAGGCGATAAAGGGGCGGAAGACGATTCTGACGATCTACCAGTTCATTGAGTAATGAGTTGTTCAAGCTCTTACCTTTTGATCAGGTCTTTACGAAAAGATGCTGTAGGAACTGTTCAATTGATGGAAGATTTAGATTTTGTCTAAGCTGTTCGTTTCGCACAAATTAGGGCGCGCAGGTTATTAGGCGCAGGATTCTATTTTGCAAAATCTCTAGGATATTTCGGGCCTAGCTTCGCCTGACAATGCTCCTCATTCAGTTTCATTTTCCACCTCATTAAGCGATCGAAGAGATTATCCCAGGTTTTTTGGTGCTTCTGGAGGATCATGCCTTCGTTCCTCGAGGATGTAGAAATGGCAATATATTCGGCGTACAAAGAAATTTGACAGGTTCGTACGTTCAGTATGTCGCTTAAGTAAATGAAAAAAGATCTGGCCCAAACAGATATTCCTGCGGAACTCTCATTCTCCCCCATTCCACCCGCTTCTCCATAGCGAATATAACATGTCCGACTTTCAAGATATAAATTCAACAGGCGGACTAACGTCCGAGTGAAGTTCATCTTATGAGTCTTTGCTGCCATATTACTTAAAAAGCTTCGAATATATCGTAGAAAAATATCCCTAACGTTTCCTTCCAATCAAAAGAAGTTCTGACTGACAATGTAAAGTCAAATACCTGCAGATGGACAGAAAGGCTATCAGGAAAACCAAACTGCTCGGGTGGAATATAATAATTTCTTGATTTAGCTAAAGAAAGTATAATGCTACTTTAAAATTATAACGACAAAATTAGAAACATTTGTTTATTGACGTTTTATGAATGATAATTATACTAAAGAATATCAAGTTTCTGTTCAATTAAGGCTGTATATATACGATTTATATATACAGCGAGTTTCAAAAAGAATATATGTACTACAAAGTATTATTTTGTCCAAACTATCGATCGCTGCGCCTCGGCTCGGCTATTGGAGAAACGAATACGTAGTCTGGTTTATTTAATAGCCGCTAGATGTCAGTTGTCTTCTGTTTTTCTTGGTAATCGTTATATGTTTAAAATGGCTACTCCGCAGCAGAAATCATTTTGTATTCTCGAGTTTGCGAAGTGCAATTCCGTGAGTACAGTGCAAAGACGTTTCAGGTTGAGCTGTCAAAATGATCCTTCGAATGGGTGCAATATTCGCAGATGGTATCGACAGTTTGTAGATACAGAATGTGTGTGTAAAGGGAAGAGTCCTGGCCGCCCTCGTGTTTCTGAAGAAAATGTTGCACGAATTCAAATTGCTTTCCAACGTAATCCTTCAAAATCAACTCGTCGTATCAGTCGGGAGTTACAACTGCCTACAACAACAATTTGGCGTGTTTGAGACGTCTGTTGGTTATGAAGCCGTACAAGTTACGATTGTTACAAGCTCTGCGCCCTGATGACAAACAGAAACGTGTAGCATTTTGTAACGAGATTCACGTTGCTATTGACAATGATAACACTTTCGCACAACGCATCGTGTTCAGTGATGAAGCGACTTTCCATGTTAGTAGTCTGGTAAACAAACACAATGTTCGAATTTGGGATCTACGGAACCCACATGCAGCCATTGAACATGTACGAGGTTCGCCTAAAATCAATGTGTTTTATGCGACATCCCGATCATCTGTTTACGGCCCATTCTTCTTTGATGGAAACACGGTTAACAGTCAGCAGTATCTCGCTATGTTACAAAACTGGTTGTTTCCTAGGCTGCACGAAGACAACTTCATTTTTCAACAAGACGGGGCACCCCATCACTGGAGTTGCCAAATGCGTGAATGAATGAAACTCGAAATCCGAAGCGTTGGATTGGTCGTCAAGGAGTTGGCGACTTAGCATGTCTCAGCTGGGCTCCACGGTCGCCGGATTTGTCACCTTGTGACTTCTTCCTGTGGGATTTCATTAAAGACAACGTTTATGTACCACTACTCCCACAGAACCTGTAAGAGTTGAAGAGCCGGATCCGTATTGCCATAACATCAGTGACGAAGGACATGCTTGCCTGGGTATGGGAGGAATTTGAGTATCGATGTGATATTGTTCGTGTCGCTGATGTGTCGCATATTGAACATCTGTAATCTGAACTTGAGAGGTTCGTAAATATGTGTGTAAAGTTTCATATTCGTATGTCTTAAATTTTGATAAATACATGCATTCGAAATACGTATATTCTTTTTGAAACAGTCTGTATATTAAAATAATGTTTACAGAAATCAAATGAAACGGTTTTATATACTAGAATTTTTCTATACGTATATTGCATTTAATTTCAAATGACATTGTATTTTATACTTATTTTAGACAGAGCATTTAATGTTAATACCTTGGTCCTTTTGTTTTCCTCTATAAATTTAACTGAAATTTTGAACGCAATAACCTTTATAATCACATAAATGCACAAACTACAATCGCTTATTATTGTTATGCCATTTCCGCATATCACCAACTAATCGCCCACAATAATATATTCACGTTAAGATAAATTTATACTGGCTTCGGATGTATACGAGCGTACATGCATACATACTACATACATTGTACATATGTACGTCCACAAATACGGGTAACACGATATTTCTGTATTAAACGCGTTCAATATTATTCGGGTGATTCCGATCGCTGAATATTCGACAGCAGCTATTGTAATGTCAAATGTTTGGACACGCAAAACTCATTTCATTCCCGTAAGTAATAAACCGAAATGCAGCAATGCTCTGTATGTCACGTTATAATACGTGCATACAAGTATATACATATGCATACATCGAGAGTATTCTCGAATGTATAATTGGTAATACTGGCAATTTGGCCAAGTGTGAGTGTGATGGTGATAACGTTGTGGTGCATAGTAGTATATGGATATTCAATTGCGCAGTCAAGTGGTCGCGGTTTGTGTGATATTTGAGTTACTATAATTAATAAAGTGGTATTATAGAATACAACAAATAATCATGGAGTTTCTAAATTATGGTAAACTATGAGAAATGGCAAATTAAAAACTGTATGTTGTCGAAGGTGGATAATTCAGAATCGTACTTTTAATAAAAATTTAGAAAACAACTAGAGTATTTCGAAATCGTAATATGTGTGTATTAGGGTATTGGGTATTGTAAACGTAGATCAAAGTGTAATGATTAAAAGATTATTACGAATGTTTGTTTTATGGTTTAATTTTGAGTCATTTGTTACTGAATTTCTATTCAATATTTAAATATCTCTATATTCTGTTAGGCGCCTTAAATGATAATTAATATTGGATATTATATAATAAAATAGAAGGACAATAATTTATTATACAATATTTGAATAGAATGCGTCGGCAAACTGAAATATACATGTGACTTGAAAATAAATGTAAAGATGCTATTCTCCCTACAAATAACAATTCTCAGGATGCACATATGTAACTTGAATAGCGGAAAAAACGTCATAAAATATTTACGCGTTCAATGACAATAAGAATCATTTTTAGGAGAATCTTTCTTATAAATAGCAACAGAGAAAACAACAAAATTAACATTACAGTTTTACAATTACAAATACAATTTTTTACGTTACATTGTCTATTTACATCTCGTATAAGTATTTGTCTCGTTTGAATGCAAATGGTCTCTGCTTCGGACCTCTTTTCACCCCAATACGTTAATTCATGCACTCACTACTTATAATATATGTATATATGTATATATAATACATATAATATTAAACGATGCCTATTGATCTCCACGTATAGGATCCAATATACATATTTTTCACAATTCTTCTTTGCAAAAAAGATGACTGATAGCTCTGGTATCAGACGACACACACACACACACACACACTCTCTGAATAGAATGACTGGCTATCCAGATCTGACTCTGTCTGTCTCTTCTTGAGTAATTTGGCTCACGTGCTCTTTCTGAACTCTTAGGCTCATCTGCTACTGAATAAAATTTCCCGACTGTGTATATAAATACCAATTTTTTTTTGTTATCCGCTCTACCGACAAAGGGATCATCCTCTGCTGCACGCCTGGTTCATTACTTCTAAATGCATATTATAAACTGAGACAATATACATAAAACATTTATACTAAAATATAAGTACAGGATTATATACATTAAACATTATTTTCAATATAAAAGTGGGAAAAAATATAATGTAACGAAAACGAATATAAATGCATTCTGACAATAAAATGTTTTTATATTCTGTGTATAATTAAATTCCTTCTGGAAATACATTAAGGGAAAATGCAAATATACTTCTGAGATAATATACATAATAGATACAATAAGTGTATTTAAAAGAACTATAAATTGAACTGAAGAATTATATAAAATAAATACTTTTTTGAAATTAAACATACAATATGAAAATTCATTTGCATTAATTTTTATTTTTCTTTTCCTCAATATAATTCATTAGGGATATTGTAATTTTCGTAAGTTTCTTTGGAAAGGTTTTACAATTAGCATTTAAATCATTGTAATGTTAATTCTTTGCATTATTTGTTACTGAAATAGGTGATTTACCCAGGATTTAAAATTTTGGAAATTCTCGAGTCACTTTTTCGTTATTCATTTATTATTTCAGTATTTGATAATGTAAAGGAAATTCAACATTCAGAAGAAGAAAGTGCTCGGATTTCCTTAAAGCACGATCATATTATATGGAAGCACAAAGTTTGTGAACTTAGTTACTGTTTATGCGAATAAATATCTAAATAATAAACTCAATAATTAAAATAGGCAAGTTCTGGTTCTCGGAGAAACAAATAATTAACTAGTGTGTGTTAGCATTTTTTCAGACCATGAAGTCGAACTATATTCGCTTTATACATCGCCAATTATGTTGTCGATAAAACAACTGTTGAAAATTATAGAGATCACTTCCTCACTAGATATCGTCATTGCCCAAGATGCTCAGCTGGTATTGTAATCAGAAGTGTTATACAATTCGAAGATAAAATTTAAATAATTAGTTATTCCAAAAAGTGTTCTTACAGCTCGGGTGAAAAGCTTTATCAGTTCAATATTGTACTTATTCAACCAAGAAATACTAAATTTTTTTAACTATTTAGAAAGTTCGTGAATATGATTGAATTTCTTCGTTGTGAAACACAAGCAACATCATTCCGGCATTTTAAGAAGTAACGACATTGAAACTGTTTCATTCAACAACGTTGACAATATTCTTTACCACTAAGAAGAACCACATTACTTGTGATTTTGCTACTGCTACATAAATTAAAAGATCTGGTGTTAGGCGACTCGTAATGAATTTTTTATAATTTAACTGTCTAACTGTAAACAAATAACACGTTTGCTTTGAGGTTTGTACGCAAGCTTAAGGTAATGATTTGTAGATCAAGACGTATACTTACACTGTTCGAAATCATTACATGGGAAAGAGGTGAGATATAATTTTCTATTTACATGAAATTCTGGGAAAATGGTTAAATTCATAAAATATAGCGGCTTGTTATAAAATTATTACTTGTAGTAGTTTAGATAGTTTATATATTAATAACAGACACTGTTTTCAAAGGAAATGGCTTAATTTCTAGTTGTAGACGATATTACAGAATTGGTATGAACGAATTGATTCTTTTTTGAACAAAGTAAGTAATTTTACTGTTTCGTGTTTAAAAAGTTTGGTTACTACACAAATTCTGAGAATGATATATTTTTACTGTTTTTTTCCCCTTTCAGAACCCGGTATTGCTATTTGTGGAGGGAGTAACTGTTTACGCGGAATATTTGTCGTTTAAAAAGGGTATTACGTATTATACATTACTCAAAATAATTATCGAATATTTTGTATAATTGATAATACAACGTGATGCTAGTTAATATAACGCCCACATGCTTAACATGTTTACGCATGTATTGAAGTGATCATCGCTGGAGTATATAAAAGTTTCTACACGTTCCTCGGGCAGTAAAATTCATTTTCTATGATTAGTAGTCAAGATTCGCCATCAGTGTCATTCGAAATGAAAACATATCATGGTCTATTGGAGACAGAGGCTGGGAGGGTAATAGGTCAGTTGAAAAGTGGAGAAATACAACAAAGCGTTGCTGAAGTGTTTGGAATAAGATAAAGCATAATTTCTAGATATTGGAATTGCTTTTAGGTGACCGGGGATGCTCGATTAAGGCAAAGGCAAGGTCAACCAACATTAATAGTACTAAAAAGAACTAATACTTGTCTCATGTGGAAAGTAAAAGTTACGCCCTTAATACATCCTCTATTCGAAGTAAGTTTACTGCTGCCACGGCAAGGCTTCAATAAGAGTGAACAATAAGAAATCGTTTGCATATGTCTAACTTATATGCGTGAAGACTATCAGGTTGTACAATGTGGGTAACTGAGCATATCAATTTGTATTATAATGAATTGTGCCAAGTTTTATTCAGTAGAGAATCCAGATTTACGTTGCAATTAGATAAGAGGCGCGCAATAACTCTCAATTTGCACGTAAAAGGTCTAAATGGTAATGGCGTAATGGTATGGATCGGGAGAAGTACCGAAGGACATACTGACTTTTAGAGCGGTGATCGCATTGTTCCATTATTCTTCCGAATACAGCAGCGAATTCGTTTTTGTGGATGATAATGTTCGTCCATCGAGTAAATATTGTGAACAACTATTGATGAAGTTGATACAGGGAGAATGGAGTAGCTAGCCAATTCTTCAGATATTAATCTAATAGAACACTTGGAACACGATTGGAATATTGTGGAAAGACGTGTTGCTTCACGAAATATATTAACAAAACGCTTCAGACATTACGAATTGCCGTCAGGGAGGAATAGAATATGATTTTTAAGAAATGTGCGACATACTTCAATTGGTCCATGTTATTAAAATACCAAACGTAAAATACCAAAATGTTTGTGGAGATCATATACATCATTTATCTATTGTTTTGTCAGAATTATTGCAATAAAATTTCATAAGATTGAATATTACAGTTTCCGCCATTAAAGATGCAATATTTTATACTCTTCTTACAACATGCATTCATATACTTGTTCATAAATATATTGAAACAGAAATGATAAATCAATATTTTTTTAAAAGTTATATTCATTTTTATGAAATATTAGTTTATTTGTTTGAGTAGTTTACTTCAATGTTGTTGTGTAGATTTTGACCGCTTCTTTTGAGAGTTGCGCCGTGTAACATCGTCGAGACCCAGAATGGGCTATTCCGTAGATGAGCTTTTGGCAATAAATACTACTGCCCAATCGTTGCTATTGTCGTTTGGTACAGCGTGTTTTTTTCTGTGCCGGTATTTGTAGCTTGGTGTCAGGTGGGAGTGGAGTGGGAATCACTGTGTACTATATGGGCATGAAGGTACATGATTATTTGTGTGCTTTTGTGCCTTAGTCTATATTTCCGTGAGTCATTTTTTCATGCATTATTGAGTCTGCCCATCATCTCCTTTATTCAAAGTAAACGAGTAAATGCCAAGAGAAGATTTTCACGGAGGACATTTATCGGTAGGTTTATATTGAATATTGGAAAGTATTAGAAAATACTTACCCTAGCGTTTGGATTAAGATGAATTTTATTTGAAGCTGTGATTCCCAATTTAGTTTAGCTTTTTCTTCATAGTCATCTGTGAGTTTATTATACAATTTTGTGATTTTTAATTGTATAGGCATTCTTCTTCTTAATTTTAAGTATTCTGCTACATATTTAGTTGTTTTCAATACAACAATTTCATTAAAAAGTTAAAATGTAATTTATTCGTGTTTATTTGTTGTATGAAATATGATACTTTTAAGTTTTTTCTCGAGTATGCTTTTTATTAAATTATTCATTTCGTACAAAAATATTTAAGTGCCATACGTTGTTACGGTTTATATAAGCACTATTGGCTGGCAATATTTATTTTAAAAATTAATTCGG
The DNA here is from genome assembly GCA_031893035.1 of Dermolepida albohirtum. NCBI lineage: Eukaryota > Metazoa > Arthropoda > Insecta > Coleoptera > Scarabaeidae > Dermolepida > Dermolepida albohirtum. Next base: position 48,306 of record JAVIWB010001686.1, read on the forward strand.
AATAATAAGGGATCTCCATATAAATGTGGAATCTGTATTCCTTTTAAGTCATTCTAGCGAATACATTAAAATGTTAAAACCAACGAAACCAATAAAACTTATATACGTATTTGATAATAAATGATGCCTACCTAGGCTTTATGAGTTTAATTTAGTGCCGAATTATCCTGTCAATGAGATTATTAATGTGAACTAAAAGGTATCCCGTCTGAAATTTGTTGGAGCCGAAAATCATTTAATTCGTCCGTGGGGTAACTTAAACTTCGTCTACCAGTCATATTTTAGATGTCTTGCATGAGGGGACAGATCGGGTGATTGTACAGGTCACGGTCGTAGTTTTTCTTTCTTCACGATCTTATCGGAAGATTTGTGTCTTGTAATACATACTTATTATCTTATTAAAGGCTAAGATTACGGTTATTATTATGTGTTGATTATGCATATACATAACTAGATGATAACATGATAAAATCTTCATGAATTATTGGGTGTATGGAAATTTAATAATAAATATACACATTCAGTTAATGTTATTTAATTATAAAATAAAACAGGACAGAATGGACGAGAAAAACTATTGATTGGTAATCGACTCTAGCGATAGGTAACTGGTTGTATACGATTAAAGAAGTGTATATGTATTCAGTTAAAACATTCCTTTTGCTAAAGATTATAAATATTAGAAATAAATTACGCATAAAGCAAATAAAGTTTAGTTAAGAATTACTTTCCTTACACTATTAGCTTACATACAAATATTTGCTTAAATATATCGAATAAAGTTCGACATTTTCAAGCATTAAGCATTTTTCAATGATCCTCTACAGACCATAAAATTTAAACTTCTATTACGGACCTCGAAAAAGCCACTTCAAATTTTTTTTGAAAAATTAATAGACGGTTATAAGTCTATATAACTCAGTAGGTGTGGAATTTTGTATATCCTCAGTTATATAAATGACTAACTACTTATGTGAAATTCCTGTGCTCAAATTTGGTTAATACAAAATACTTCGCAGTTCTGATTTATTAGTTTATTGAATAAACAGCAAAACTATTTATGTATTGTATATTAATGATCTGATCGCTTCGTTATAGTACCCTAGAGAGACTTGGGCTTCTGAGGTGGAACTGCATTTTTGGCACTGCTGCTTCACTTCACATTTCGTTCTTGCAAGAAACATCCTCAAGGCTGCTATTAATCATTTCATTATTGCATTGAAACTGAAGGTACGTTAGTTGTGGAAGGCGATTTATAGGAGTTGTTACAGGTCACTGGATGGCTCTGTTTGCGGTGGAATTCTTTTGGAAAGAGGGTTTGCTACGTATTTTATGGAGGGTAACTGTTATCGCAACTGTATCGATGATTATTAGAACGTTTCCCAATATCTGTGGATTTACTGATTTTGCGACTGTATCAGTTTAGATTACAGGATAGAATCTGATTAGAATGAAATTGAATCCTGTTTCCAATCTGTGCTCAAAAAGTGCAGACCAGGTTGTGAGTAAGGTCCTAGTTAAACGTACCTGTTCAGCAATACGAGTGCCAACCGACCGCTTCGTCTTGTCAATGTATACACTGCCACGCAAGTATGGAGTCCTGTAAATATCTGAGGTTTCTAGATAGCGAGAAAGTGATACGATAATGTGGAATGGGGTTTTGAGCTATAAGCCCAGAGAAACTATGAACAACAATCGCTGAAGTATCAGTCACATTAAGCGAGTAAATGATTTGAAAATGAGTTACGTATAAAAATCTTGAAATTATATTATATTTTTCATTGTCATCACAATATTTTTTTTATGAAAATGACTTTATGCGTTTAATCTAAATTAAATACATATTGACATATTTTATTACTTTTAACCTTCTTAAAGTCAGAAATATCATAATTATTTTATATTTGTCTACAGCAAGACAGATGATATATTTATACTACAAATCGTAGTTACAAGCTCTTTTTGTTGATGGTCTTCTTCTTAATCTTTAATTATTTTTTGTTTCCAATTAATAATTTCCTCCATATTACCTTCCATTCATTTATTTATTGTATTTCTTCCATGTTCTATGATATTATTACTTCTATTATTACATTTCAATTTTGGTGTACATAAAATAAAACGCGTGTTATTTTATGTTTGCTACCAATTGTAATGAGTCACTTGCTCAAATGAAACAATTTTCCCAATACTTTAGAAAAAACCTTGTAGCAAAAAGAGAATATGTATTGTATTATAAAAATAAAACTGATTTTTACATTTCGTTGAAACAAACTTGAATAAAAGTAGGTAATAAGCCTCTCAAGAAGCTAAATTTGATGGAAAGAATTAAAAACAATTATTTTTTTATTGATTGGCAATATGCTAAAGTTATTGAAATTGTTTCTATTATATGGGTTACTTTCATCAATTTTCTAAGTCAATATTTTTTGGTTTGTATTTCATAAGTTGTTGATAACTGTTACAGAATAGGCAAGAATATATAAAATGAAGGACAAATACTGCAAGAGGTAATAAACTGCAAGATAGCGAGCAAGGGATCGACTAATAAGAGTATTGAAGAGACAAATTAGAAATTAATACATCTTAAGCACCAATAATTAAAAAAACCAAATTTAAAAGCTCGCAACATACGAGGGAGCGTTTTTATATTCGCGGAATGGGGGACAAGGGGTGGAAATAAAAAAACCAAATTATTTTTCTTTTTCAATATATTCACCTGCAAGACGGATACATTTTTCACATCTTTCAATTAATTTATTTATACCCTCATAAAAAAATGATTTCTCTTTATCTGCAAAATACGCCGAAACTGCCTCCTTGACTTCATCATCGGCAGTAAATTTTTTACCCCGCAGCTCTTTTTTCATTTTCGGAAACAGGTAATAATCACTCGGGGCCAGGTCTGGGCTGTAGGGTGGGTGATTCACAATTTCCAAGCCCACCTTATGCAGGGCAGCTAACGCAACGCGGCCCTTGTGGACGGGCGCGTTGTCGTGCAAAAGCAGAACACCTTTTGTCAATTTTCCCCGTCTTTTCTCTTTAATGGCTTCTTTTAGTCGCTCTAATATTGAAGCGTAATATTCTCCGGTTATAGAAACACATTTATCTTTATAATCAATCAACAATATTCCTTCCGAGTCCCAAAATACCGTTGCCATGAGTTTCCCAGCTGATTGTGACACTTTAAATTTCTTGGGAGGTGCTGTGCCCCTTTTATGCCACTGCATGGAGTCTTGTTTGGACTCAGGTTCATAATGATGAACCCAAGTTTCGTCTCCAGTAACAATTGCACTCAATACACCATCCTTGTCTTCATTACAGAGGTCCAAAAATGCACGCGAACACTCTACGCGCTGTTATTTTTGCGGCGGCGTGAGCATTCTCGGCACCCATCTTGCGCTGACCTTAGACATGCCGAGATGATCGTGTAGGATTTTAAAAATTGTTGTATCGGATACTCCAACCATTTTTGCGAGTTGTTTCTTCTTTAGTCGAGCATCTTCGAGTACAATTTGTTCAACTTTTTGGATAAGTGCTGGCGTGGTCACCTCAATGCTCCTGCCCGGCCTCGGGTCGTCTTCAAGGGATTCCCTTCCTTGTTTAAATAAACTATGCCACTTGTACACCATGGTTTTTCCTGGACAAGAGTCGCCGTAAATCAATGACATCTCATTCATTATGGTCGCGACTGATTTTCCTTGCCTGGTAAGGAACTTTATAACGGCACGATATTCGATTTTTTCCATATTTCACTTTTCACTCATGATTATGTTACTTGGTTGACGATAGCTCGAAGACTAACTGTCTAATAACAATGAAACTTCGTATTTATACTAATCATGAGTCGCTGCACAGGCCACGCCCCCAATGCGCCTACTCACCCCTCTACAACCCGCTCATTCCGCGAATATAAAAACGCTCCCTCGTACAATACTATTGAACTGGTCCATAAATATATTTAAAAGAATATGTGGGTGATAATTCGGTTAGATAATAACAGAAAGCGAATGGTAGATGAAAAATTAATTATCTTACCACCGATGATGATTTAGTTGCATTTTACGATAAAAAATTATTATATTTGAATTTTGGTGTACATCTTCTCAATCTTAGCTTTGTCTCTAATTAATGATTTCCTCCATATTATTTTCCATTCATTTATTGTATTTCTTCCATGTTCTCTGATATTATTACTTCTGTTATTACATTTCAATTTTGGTGTACATAAAATAAAACGCGTGTTATTTTATGTTTGCTATCAATTGTACTGAAAGTCAGTTGCTCAAATGAACACTTTAGAAAGAATATAAACACTTTAGAACGACCTTGTACCAAAAAGAGAATATTGCATTATAAAATTAAAACTGATTCTTTTACATTTCATTGAATCAAATTTTAATAAAAATAAATACATTTCATCATATGAATCCTTTTGAGAAGTTTAATTTGATCGAAAGAATTAAAACGGTTAAAGAGATGCAATCCTGATATCAATGCAAGCGGCGACGTTAAAAAATCATTTGATAAATTTCTTGAATGTGTAAATCGGTGGAGAGAGAATTTTTATTATTTTAAATACATAAAATTTATCTTTTAGTGTAGGACTTCAAATTATCTCTTAATTGGACTATTCTGGAAATAGTCCAATGAAAGTTGTTTAAGTATAACATATTCGTTTGTGACTATTTGTAATTGTTTGCATTTGCTTTATGAATATATTGAGTTTATAGCTGTCTATTTGTATAACTTATATAAAGTGCTTTATATCAATAAATTGGTATTAAACATAGTTGTTGCTTGTAATTGATAATTGAGCAATATATAGCAACGATTGAGGAACGCTTTTTTAAAATTAAATTATTTGTCTTTCTGGATTGACTGCGTCTCTGGCGCTGCGGCTTTACTTCCCAATGTATCGTTTGCTTTGCAAGAAGTATCCTTAAGACTGATGTTGATTTTCAGTAACGAAAAGCTCAACAGCAGGCGCGGTTTCTGTCCGAAAGTTTACAAGCCCAGATTATGTATGATACTTAAAAAGTTCAAAAAAGTTTAAAAAAAAATAATTTTTTAATGTAGTAAAATATTAATCAAATTTTCTTATTATATACACATATTTTTCCGAAAAAATACCCATAATTGCATATATTAGAATTAGTGAAACGTACCTTGATATTATTCTGCTTTGAAAGCAAGTAGGTACTAATTTTACGTACGAATTTTGAGTACATCATTATTTGAAATTCTTAAAATGAATTATTTAAGAATTATTACGTCCCATTCCAAGATAAAAAGACACTGTCGGAAGTACAAGAGATAAAGCATTTTTAAAAATCCCCAAGTCATAGCGTAGAAAATGTTTCCGACATACTCGTCACTTTCAACCATTTGTTTTAACGCAACTTTCTTCCATCTCTTTGGGGGTTGTAAAAATTACATTCGTTCCAAATGTACCCACAACGAGTAGCAGGACTCTACATTCTTTTTAGGAACTTCCACTTGAAATAATGTATACATCAAAAGCCTCTTGATATACATTTATATTTTTTCGGGTATGCCATTATTGTGGATGAACAATTATTCTCTCAGTTTAATGTTGCTTTCTCTTTTTCTCTGTTGTTCTTTTTCTCCGTCGTTATTTCTCTTAAGGGCATGTGCTATAAAAGTCCTAGATGTTTGGGAATTACAGTTATTCACGTTGGAGATATAAAGGATTTCTTCGGATAGAGTTAAACGAGATACTTAAAGCGATTCCCTTTTCATGTACGAACGTATACAGATTGATTGCAAATCCTTTTAAAGAGAACATACTTATATATACATATATACATATAATAATACTATAAAATTTTTGAAAAACTTGGTATGATGGTTGTCTTGTCAATATTTTATTATTCATATTTGAATTTTTTTTTATATAATTACAAAAAATCTCTGCTTTTCGCTGTAAAATTTTCGATCGCATCTTTTTACTCATTTTAAATAATTTTCGCCTGTATTTTGTTTCCGAGTCACATATATCATTAGTTCTACGAAATATATTTTTATGTAACTGTATTCTTTAAAAGCATTTTTTAAAAAAATTCGATCTTTGGATTCTTATTACTTATTTTTTACGGCATTTGCAAGTTCGTGTCATTTCTTTGTTTGTGACCTTTTGTTCTTTTCTTCAATGACAATCAAGACATCTCAAACCTCTCAACATTCACAATGCGTGTTGTAATATACTCTCTTTAGAATGTCTATACTCATGACGTAAGTATACTTCAGCATTATTCGATACATACAGTTTTTCAAGTTTCCATCTAGGTCATTGGTGAGCATCAATATTTAGGAATTTATTGATGTGGGTTGCTTCTTTTATCCGAGTCATGTAGTTTGCGTTCTTGATTATTGCCCTTGAGAAAATCTACTAATTGTTTCTCGTTGTTGTTTTTGTTGTTTGTATTATGGAATGCTCTACTGATAATTATAGCAACCTGCATTGAGGGTTTTAAGGACGAAAGCTGTGTTGTAGGTGGGGATTGTCTGGTACTTTCTTTGATTTCGAGACTATATTTTTCGCGTCTGCCATTAATTGGATAATCTATTTTTTTCTATGTGGAGTGTATCGATATCCAACCTCGTCCCTTATGTGGTCCAGAAATACAGACTGGCTTTATTCCTTTGTCTACATTGTAACTGAATCCTAGGTTGTCTACTATTCTAAGAAGTGGTCTAGATTATTGGCATAAGAAGTGCCATAGCTATATGAGACACTTGAGAGTGAGCTTCGGCAAAGACCTGAAATTACGGTAGACAGTGAAATTGTGAAAAAGAGTAAAGTGGAAGAAGATATAAGTCGATCATTGAAATGATTTGAAAACAGAGTAAATGATAACAATTCTAGAATACTGTTGAGTTATCTAACCAATTTGGAGAGTGTATACGCTGTAACTGATTATTTCTTCCTCAAGACAGAGAAAACAACAATATGAGCTGTCAATATATTCAACAAGTGTCCAGAGTTCATAAACAGGCATGGAACTATGAGAATGATTTGATAGGGAATGAAATGTAATGATATTTATCGAATTCCTCAAAACACAGCTCTGTTGCTGAAGTAAATTTTTCATCCTATTGAAATTCTTTTCCAGGAAGGATTTGAGTTTGGGGATTAAATGGGAGTCACCTGGAGCTGAATCTGATAGATAGAATGGGTGAGATGCAAGTTGAAAGTTTACTGATTAATGTGAGAAAGCATGTTGTAATGATAGAGAAGAAGAGAATTTTTTATAATCATTCCAGGTTATTTTGAGACATTTTCTTCTTCAATTAGTTTAGTAAAGCAGCATAATACATTCCATTAGGTTAGATATGATGTATGATATTTTATGAAAATTATTCCTTCTCATTTCCAAAACATCGTAGGCTACGTTTTAGATCGCATTGGCTACGGTAATAGAAATGCTTTGGCTTTCTTTGGCGAAGAGTTGCCATGATGTGCTAACTGTTGAGATTGCCGTTTGGGTTCAGGAATATACTGGTGAATTCAGATTTCATCAACCGTAATTCCCACAAAAGAACTTGATCTTGTTAAGCAGTTTCAATTGATCGCTTATCGCGTATTTTATGAATTCGTTTTGCTTACAGCTTGGACATGCATAGTTCTACCACTAAAATGTAATGTATGCGTTGTAATTGTTGCAGTTTTTTATGGTTCCGGTCAGATATTATCTTCAATGCTCAGATCACATACTCAGATTATCCAACTTAAACACACATGCGGCTTTGTTACCCAAAGTTTGTTGAATATCAGATTATCCTAAAATTTTAGGAATGTTTAGTTCCATAAAAAATAAATATTGGATTGATTGACGAATTACGAATATATGCATTTTCTATATAGACGTTGCTGTAGCGTTAAAATAAAATGTCACGTTTCACGTTTCATCCAGAAAAAAGACAGATTTAGAATATAGTGCTAAATTTCTCTGAAAGATGGAGTTAGTAGTCAAATCTTACTTATCACCAAATCGTCCTCGTGTAGTACTTGATTACTTGGCTGTGACTAACACTGTTACTATAATAGGGCAAGTGTGAGTAGTGGAGTCCATTTCCTACTACGTCATCTTAATATAATCGATTGCAAGAATAAATACCTTTTCATAAAAATAAAAGCAATATTATTATCGAATACTATTTGCGCAAGATTGTATACATTTGTTTATTGCTTATAGGAATATAAAGTAGCAGTTGTTAATAGCCTAACTTAATGTTAGAATAATAGTAATAACATAAAATATTAACGATTTAATTAAAAAGTTAAAGTTTAATAGAAGTTATGTTCTTATGATACATATAATGAGATATTGTGGGGTATTAACAATATACCAATCTATCGCAGGTTATATTTTACATTTTCTTTAATGTAAATAGTCACATTCTGACAAGCAAGTATTTTCTGATGAGTCTAATCCTATTTACATAGTATTCTGTTATTATTCTTCTAGGAATTCAGAATAAGAATATGTATGCTGTTTGAATTTCGCCATTGTCCTTTCTTTAACGCAAATACTGATGCAGGAAATTTTGCGAGGTACTAAATTCACGATCCTTATTTACATATTTAGATAAAACTTGGGAGAGATAACATTAACATTATGCTACATTTTGGTGCTTTCCTCGGTTCTCTCGCCTTTTTCACTCATAATTTAGCAAACAGTACACGTATGTACAAAATTTCTATGGATAGATAACATTTTAATATCTTATAGTATTATATATGTTTTACGGCGTTCTCGGTTTAAATTGTTCCTGAAATCGCAACGTAAGATGACGTAAATTAAATGAGGGAAGTATTATGGTAAATGTTCTCTTTTAATAAGGCTTTTCTACTTCTCCACTTTCTATTTGAATGTTACTTGGTGTTATACAATTATTTGACATAGTATTATTATCTCATTTTGTTCCGAATGTGAATTATGTTAAATGATTTTAATATATAAGGCGAAATTAATTTTTAAATTATGCATTAATAGTTTTGTGTATTTAAATAAAAATTAACATGAACATTTTGAATATAAAGGTATAGAGTATAAAAACGTGACATAATCTTTATAACGAGTATGTTAAAGTATAAGACCCTGAAAAAGTTTTACAAGTTCGAAATATTATTATTTTGGGTGGGATAAACTAATGTTTGAAAAACTTTTGTTTTGTGCAAAAAATATTTGCATGAAAGAGCAGTTTACAAATATATTTACATGTAAATATTAATTATAATTTAATAGCTTTTATTGTTACTTTAACTATACAAATATATACGTTAAATACCACAGGGGGTTACCGGTAACCGGTATTAAAAAGTAAATACAAACGACTTAGAAATTCTGATTTCGGTTAAAGTTTAAAGATTGAAAGAGTATCTTCTGCTGCATTACAAATTAAGGTAGTCAAACATTAAAGATATTTAAAAAATAATGGATATTAGATTTACTTTTCATTGATTGACAAACATAGATAATTGTCATTGTGTTTAAATAAAATAAAACAATAAAACGCATAAAACAGTACTTACTGTATATACGAACCTACAAAAAATAGCTCGTGTGGTTTTGTCCCGTATTACAGCAATTATATGCATAGAAGGATGCACATCATAGTAACTAAACAATGTGTATCTTCAATTCATCACATAGTCCATTATCGTAAAGCATATGTAATTATTTCAAATGATATAATAGAAGTGATATTTTGTGCACAGTAAATTTGTAATTCGGCACATTAGTAGCGACTGATACAGCTAATGTGTTGAATATGTTGCCTGCAACGTCCCAACTATCCGATACTGCAGTAATGCCTCTGATGCATCAAGAAAGCGAGTTGTACGACGCCTTGAAATATATTGTGCTTAACAAGCATGTTTTCTTTTGAATATGTAAGGTGTTTAGGGTTTGAATGATGAGGTAATCACATGTGGCGCAATTTTCTGAATATACAGTAGAGCATGAAGCAGACATTCTGGTGAAGTCAGGTTTCATCAACTATAATAAGTTTTTTAAGATATCAGCTTGGTTCTTGTAAAACAGCTTCAAATTCTCGCTCTATGTTTACGTTCTTCTTTATTTTCGATCACAATTCCATGTCGTGTCTTTTTCAGTTTGTTGTGTAGAATAGTATAAGACAATCTATTAACGATTTGGTTCTTTCTAGTTATTATCTTACTTGTCGATGGCGATATCTTGATTTTTTTGAAAGAGAGTTACCATGGTATGTTCTTTATAATGATTGCCGTTCGCACTTCATAACGATGTAGGTAAATGTCATTTACTATAATAAAGCTTCATAAAAAAACAGATTGACTCTTGTTAAACAACTTCAAACTATCGCTCGACGATGGCATTTTTTCACGTTTTTTTATGACAATTCAAGATTCGCTATAACCACCTTTTTGAGAACGTGAACATGCTCAGTTGTACGTGTAAAATGCAATTGCAATTCTTTTTCTTTTGAAGGAGCATCATCACTCACAGTTCATTTACATATTTGTCGAATTGCAGATGTCTTTAGGCTTGAACTAGGAATTGTGAGTTTTCATATATTACTATTTTTCTATTTTGATACCATTAATACTGCTGTAACTTACAAATTAAATGTCCGAAATTAATCAAATTTCACTCTCACCGTAAGCAAAAATGGCAGAATTAAGTTTGCCCTAGTCTAGCCCTTGTATCATTTGATATTTTTATTTGATTAGTTTTATGATCATGGCTTTATTCTTGAACAAAAGACGTTATTTTCGCACTAGAAAGAAGTTGATGGAACATTCAAATCCAGATTCTCTCTTCTGTTTTGGGTTTTGTGTGTTAACAGATTACTGAAAATCATCAAGTCGTAAAATGAACTTTTATTATACATTTTTGATGAGTATGTTGCTGTTAAAAAAACAACAAATTAGATCCGTAAAGTGCCATTGCTTTACTGATCTCATCTATGAACAATGAATAGTGAATTGCCCTTAGGATCTAGAAAGGCCAAATGTTTGTGACAATATGAATAAGATGGCTTATATTAAATTTGAAAATCTAGATTATATTATGATCTAATTTCTAACGTGTCACAAATCAAAATAAAAAATTCTCGAACGATAAATGTGCATGCTAACAACATACTAATACGTTTGTCTTGTATATATTGATATCAATATGCTAAATGAGGACATAGCTTTGTCATGTATTTTACTTGCGTAAAGTGTGTGCTAGTCCGCCGTGTTATTGTTTTTCCTGCAGCTGATGATAATAACTCAGATATCGAAATACGTATTCGAATTTAAAAACTATATTGCAATAAAGAAAATATTTTTAATTAACTTTTAAGATCATAATTATTTAAAAAACATCGTGGAATTTGAATTTGTACCTCAAAAAACATGTAATCTGGCTAAGCATTCCAATTATGGCGTACTAATTAAGCTTAATTAACTACATTTGAGAAATTTTATATTTCGTTGTAAAGTTTAGGTTATTTAATAAAAGTGTTTTCCTTTAAACTATACAGGTGCCCATTGTCTCTGTATACGAGTAATTTTGTAAGTATTGAAGATGGGTTAAATTGGCAGTTGCTCAGAAATTCGAATATTTGGGAATATTTTCGGATTAGTCATTTCTTATCAACTTTTTGATATACATATTAAAAAAAAATTGAAAATATCCGGAATATTCAGTTGTACAGATCTTCGTAACCACTGAAAATAGAATGAAACTAGAAGAGCATCTGATAGATAGTTTAACGAAGAATTTAATATAATTTAAAAATGAGTGGCATATTTGATGTTAAAAATATAAGAACATGTTTTTTCAAATGGTAATCATAGTTGGCTATGACTTGGTTACAATGCTTATTTTTTTCGGATTTTGTAAATATATGATTTGATATGGTTATCTCTTTCAGCTTTTGATTATAGCAGAAATAATTCAAACGCAGTTATTAATTGAGAATTGATAAAATAATACGTAAGTAGGACTTAAAAAACTATTTTATTGCTAAAAAAATAAAAGAGAAAAGAGGTAAATGTCTACAAACAGTAACGAAATTTTATAACTAAAAAATATTTTGTAAAAGAAATAATCAAATGAATGAATAGACAGTTGATAAAGTTGCTTCAGTAAATTCTTAAAATGACCACTATTCTTTATGTGGAATCTAAGGGTGGATGCTTTTTATAATGGTCTACGACTGTAATATTCATTTTTAGTTCCTCAATGTTGTTGAATTTGCTTTCATGAGCAGATACACCATTATGTTAAATAATAGGTCTAAGATTTTGAATTAAAATTAAACTTCAATTTTGTTCTTCGCTGGCCTTACCAATACAGTTCTAATATTTTCATACCAAAAATATCACACCACACGTTTACACAAAAAACATGTTGATCTTGTCTTTTCAGAAATAAGGCGAGTATTATTTTGGGACCAACGAAGATGTCTGTTCAATAGTCCTTTGTTAGTAAATTTTCTATGTTCTGTATAAAGAATTGCTTAAAAAAATGTGGAGTATTGTTCGTTTTTTCCAAAAGCCATCGTACAAAATATAGTCTTCTTTTTTGATTTTGTTCATAAAATGTATTGCTAATTCTATATTTAAATGGACTGTATTTATTACGGTTTAATATTAAAAAAGCCTTTTCTGTGGAAACAGCACGTTCACTTCCAGTCGTTGATGGCGTGAGTTCATAATTTACATACGAGGATAGTTTGACAAGTAGTGAGAATGACACATAGGTGACGCTCTAATTGGTAAAACAAATGCACTGTGGTTTAGGTTGCCTATTTATGTTTACATTCCGATATCTAGATAAATCGGTTGATTAGTTTATTTTTGACAGCTGATTGAAAAAGAAGCAACAAGTCGTTTTGTTAAAATGGAAAAAGCAGAGTATCGTGCGGTGATTAAATACTTCGTAATTAAGGGTATGAAAGCCACCGAAATAAAAGATGAGTTACGGGAAACATTAGGTGAATCTCAACAGAACGCGTACACCACATTTTAACGAAAGAATTGGGCCTTTCCAAGCTTTCGGCAAGATGTGTGCCGCGATTGCTTACGACTGATCAATAGTTCACTCGTTTGCGCATTTCCAATGAGTGTTTGGAACTTTATAAGCGGAATCCGATTGATTTTTGTAAGCGATTTGTTACTTGCGATGAAACTTGGATACACTAAAAGTACACCCGAAACTAAACAACAGTCGAAACAATGGTTAAAAGGTGGTTCTGCACCTTCAAAGAAAACGAAAACCACTTTATCGGTAAACAAGGTGACGGCATCAATTTTTTGAGATTCAAGGGGCATTTTGCTCATTGATTATCTTCAGAAAGGTGCCACAATAAACGGACAATATTATGCAGAACTTCTACAAAAATTAAATGTTGAGATTCGTGCTAAACGACCAGAAATGGCAAAGAAAAAGATTCTGTTTCACCAAGACAACGCTCTCTCGCATACCAGCACAGTTGCGATTTCCAAAATCCACGAGTTGCATTTCCAATTAGTACCGCATGCGCTTTACTCGCCGGATCTAGCCCCTTTCGACTTCCACCTTTTTCCAAAATTGAAAACGGCACTAGGTGGAAAGAAATGTTCGTCTAACGACGAGTTTATCATTTTTGTAAATGAGTATTTTGCAAGCCTTCCGGAATTGCATTTTAGAGATGGCATAAAAGCATTGGAGGACCGTCGTATATATATACGAGGGTAGTTTGAGAAGTAGTGAGAATGGAAAAGAAAAACGAATTCTTTAAATACAAAATAATTTTTATTTTTCAATATATTCTCCTAAAAGAGCAATACATTTATTCCAACGGTGCTCCAATCTATTATCTATTATTTTATAAACTGCCATTTCTTTTCTTGAATTCTTTTAGATGCTCTCCTTGACGATAGTATATAAATTTTATATCAATTCACCGTATAACCGCACTTATTAAGTCGTAAAGTTCACAAAATAAACTAGAACATGTATACTTTATAAATTACTCCTTTCTTTATTATGACATTAACTGCGAGTCTTACCGAGTATAGATCATAAATGTGATAAACTAAAGTTCTACGGCACTTACATAAATTGATGTCATATATGAAGCAATAACATATGTATCGATTATAACTAGTGAGGCTATAATAATACTTTTCATGCTATGAATCGTCATATTAAATATATACTGTATATTGTCTGTAGTGACACTGTGGATTAATGTTTAAATAAGTAATCTAATTTAAAATATTTAAATTTAAAAAATGTTTGTAAGGAAACAATTGTCTGTAAAAATTTTAAAAAAATAAGTTTTGATATGAAAATTATCATATTTTAACTGATATAGTTAGAATTAATATATGTATGTATATATTTAAGTGAAGAATTAAGAGAGTTGATTAAACTACTTTTCCTTAGTTTTATTTTTTTGTAACCATATTAATAGAAATATTTAATTCAGCCGAACCTTATACATATATGTGTATGGAATATGCTTTTTCAAAATGATTAACACGTTACAATTTGAAGAGGTACGACGTTTTGTTATTTTATCAGTCAGCACTTTGATAAGTAAATATGCACCTGTGTTGAAGTTAAACATGCTATTCAGAATATGTAAAATACGAGATAACCTTCCAACACCAAAAACACTCAACCTTTCTCAACCAATAACAACACATGATTAATCTTCCGCAGCAAATCGTACGGCACGTTCTCGCGTAAACCCCACGGGAAGAATTCTAACCAGACTTGATTCTTTGTTGCTGTACTTATACGATCGACACGGTCAACAAATAAACTATATCAGTACACCGTGATCTATCGCTTTTATAGGATCAAACTACAATTCCATTATATTTCATAGTAAATAGTTGATTCGTGCGTGTATGTATATGTGTGTGCCTATGTTCTTCTCACAGTACGAGCATCTGTCTTCGTACGTTGTATAGATGTGGATACATGTGTAAAAGACGCTGTGGCGTGCGGTTGCCCGCCTGCCATCACTCATTGTCTTCGGCAGACTGTGGGCGATTCTCTTTCCTACTTCGTGTAGAGCCGACAGCCAGCCACACGGGCTTTTGTTATTACCGTTCCTTTTTCTTGGTTCTAAATGACAGATGGACGGAAGGGTGAACAAACTGAGTGGGTGGGGGACCAGATGGTTTGGGGCTTTTCATATTTTCAAGTGGTGATGACTGAAGATTGGATATGTTTCTTGGCCGATGAATTTAAGACACAAAAGATAAGAGGAGTATCATTTCGAACGCGAGGATGAATATGAAAATTGTAGATATGGAATCGACATTGTTTCACGAATTGTAGGCTTTATGAGAACTTATATTTATTACTTACGAGGGTTGTTCAAAAAATAAAGAAGATTTTTTTCTCTCGTACATTTATTAGTTGATGCAATGAAACAAAATTTGTTTTACATATATTATGATAGTTGCAATACTTCCTTGTATAGTCACAATTCAAGTTGATACATTTATCACGATGTTTTACACGTTTTCATACACCTTTCTTATACTTGATTGCTACTAGGTTGTTTCAATGAAGTATACAAAAAGGCATTCGAAAGTAATGATCTCTTTTAGCTTATCGTCATTTGCAAAGCGACAAACGTCTACAAAATCTTATATTTTTGGAAAAAGATAAAAATCACTAGTGGGAAGCCTTGGTTATATGGTCGACGAAACTTCTCACCTGAGCTATTGAAGCAAGCGTTGTGTTAGCACAGCTAAATGTGGATCGACACGGAGTTGCCAGACAATAATGCATATTGTTTGTTCTGAAAGACGCGGCGTAGACCATAAAGTGTTTGGCAGTATACTTCTACATTTATTGTTTCTCGGCTTAGCATAAAATCGATCAGAAAGTTAGTTTACATTTTTACAGTTTTGTTGGGAATAAGGAATAATTTCATTCCACTGACTGACGCTTCTTTTATGCGAAACCAATGTTTTGTCAACAGTTGCAATATGCGTGAGAATTCTTCTCGCATGGTAGCTCCCACTGGTTTATTTGTAAATTTGATGGAGTCTATGGTTGATTAACTTAATTACTTAGGGTTGATATATAATCTCTTTCTACATTAATTTTCGTATTCTGTATATGTATTTCGACAACTAAATTATCATGATCAGCAGATAATTAAGCAGTGTCGCACCTTAAACCCACACGAAACAAATTCCGTACATGACCTGTACCATCGAAAACCAAAACGCACACCGAGTGTGTGTTTGGCTATTATCTAGGTACTATAGGTACGTACTAGGTACGATAATTAGTTCGCTACATCTAATTTAGAAGAAATAAATTTGTGTGTATCATAATTTTTAACCAAATTTATATAAATATTGAAATTATATTTAAATAATTAATACGAATCATAAATCTATTTGTAAACGATTAATTACTTACAGAAACTATTAGCACTATTTGTAAACAAGTATTCTTAAACATTATTTGCAAAATATTTAAACACTTACATCAAAGAACTCGATCTTGAAGTTTATCATTTATTTGTGCGTTATACGTTTACAATTTGTAATTATTTATTTTTCAAGCTTTTCTGCTCAAGTATTCAATCTATTTCATAATATATATATATGAATAAATAAATTTTTCCATTTTTTTGAAAATTATGTAGTTTTTTTTACGAAAAAACCGGTAATGATTTTCCTATATATACATATATATATATATATATATATATATATATATATTTCATATATGAAATTGATTTACTTTTATATTACTATTTTGCATGAAAAGAGATAACTTTAGAATTATAATAAACACTTGAACGTATTATTACTGATTTATGCATACTGAAAATATTCTAAATTTATTAAGAAAAAGAGATATACTCACTTATTTTTATTCACTCACGAATAAACTCATTATTTATTATTATTACCAAACATTGGTAAGTATATAGAAGTAATTTAACCGTTATATTAAGATTTGCGTTTTGAATATCATAAATTAGTTTAAATATTATTTAATCCGGGTAGTCCATATAGTAATGACAAATTGACGTACTTGATGATTAAGGTAGACAATTCATGTCTGCCGAATGAACTTAAATCATGGATTTTTAAATTTATACAAGGAAAATACAATCACATACCAGAGTAACAGAATTTTTAAATAATATATTATTAGATAATTTATGATACGAGGGCAGTTGTTTCGGGAATAGCAGACAAAAAAAAAATCCTTTATTATCGCAAATAGTTTTATTGCTTTTCAAAATATTCTCCTTGAAAATCAATGCACTTTGGCATTCGTTTAAATCAATCCGAAAAGGATTTCTGCCACTGTGAAGGCGCTATCTCCAAAATATGAGTTTTGAATGTTTCAACTGCTTCTTTCGGGGTAGAAAACCGTCGACCACGAAGTTTATTCTTTTCGTGTGGGAACAAAAAGAAATCACAGGGTGCTAGATCAGGGCTGTACGGCAGATGACTCATCAATTCCATGTTTTGCCTGGTCGAATATTCAATTGTTCGAATCCACATGTGAGAGCTTGCATTGTCATGGTGGAGAATGGTCTGTCGTTTTCGGTTTGTTTTCCTTATTTCATCAAAAACTTTTGGCAAACAAATAGTTGTGTACCATTCGGAATTGACCGTTCTACAACTCTCTAAAGGCTCGGTTGCAACGTAACCGGTTTTTCTGAAAAAGCAGGCGATCGTTTGTTTTGATGTGCTTCGAGCGCGAACAACTTTTGTTAGTTTTGGTTCATCTTGGAATACCCACACAGTCGACTGCCGTTTACTATCGAGCTCATACATACGTATATATCCAAGATTCATTATCTGTGACAACTTTATAAATATTCTTTGAAGCACCGCCATTGTATTTTTTGTGCATTTCTTGGCACCAATCGACACGAGTCCTTTTTTGAGTGGTTGTCAAATTATGTGGTACCCAACGTGAACATAGTTTCTTAACGGCTAAATGTTCATGCAGGATCTTATGCACGCTAGTGTTACAAGTATCTAGAGACGCCTCGATCTCACGGTACGTCACATGACGGTCTTGCATTATCAATTCAGACACTGCATTAATGTTTTCCGATACAACAACATTTGTGGGACAACTTTCACGAAATTCATCGTCCAAAGAACGTCGTCCAAGTTTGAATTCACTATGCTAACGATATACTCTAGTTTTCGATGGTACTTCATCACCATATAAAGAATTCAGCTCGTCGATGTACTCTTATTGAGATAATCCTCGCCGAAAGTTGTGAAAAATAATCATAATCCTTCCTTCCTCCGCTACCTTGCGGTGTCGAGGTGCGTGTTTTGTTTATTTTCTCACGAATTCTCTCCATTGTTTCCTGGTCCTGGTCAAACTCTGAGCCTCTTGCCATGCTTTACCCTCCTCTTCAGCATCTCCCCAATATCCTCATTCCATATCTTTTTTTCCCCGTTTCTTTTGCTGCCCATACTCTTTTTGTTTTTCTATCTTTCCCCATTCTAACCAGATGTCCGTACATCCCAATTTCTTTTCTTCTATTAATTCTATCAATGGTTTTACACTCGATTTATTTCTTATCTCCGTATTTCTTATTTTTTCTCTTCTTCTCTACTCTTCTGAGGTACCTCATTTCGGCTGCTTGCAAACTGCTTTTTTGCCTCCCTGTTAGTATCCAGTTCTCGCAACCATGTAGGGGTATATATCGTTTTATATATATTCATATATATTTTCTTTTTTCCGAGGTTATGAAAAATAATTGCACGAAAATGTTCGCGAGTTAATTACATTTTTTCGCTGACATAAAATTTTCAAGTTACTATCAACAATAGAAATAGCGACCGGATAATAAAACTGTCAAGGTAAATATATTATCAAATATGACAAACTTCACGATGCAATCATCGGATCGGAGTTGCTAGTTCCCGCAATATAAACGGCTACCCTCGTATGGTAACGTAGATCGTCTTGCTTTAGTGCTCATAATATTAAAATTGCAGGCCAACGTGGACACTCATAGTATATACACAATGTGGCAATTACCTGAATTTCTTCTACTACACGTTAGCTGCATACTTGATTAAAAAATATTTTAAGTAAAATTTATTTGAAATCATGGATTCTACACCGTAAAATTATTTTGAAATACATAGGCTATTTAGTTTTTTCTATACGTTATTATAAGTGGAACATCATGTATATAATGCATTTCTCGTTACATAATAAGGCAAGTTTATATTATAAATTCTATGCTGAAATTAAATGGTTTTCGGGATATTTCACATAATAAAAAAAATTCACTTACATGGTTCTCTTTGAAAATTACTATCGCTTTTGCAACAATTCTTCGGCATAATTGTAACATTGATTCTACAAACTTAAAACGATAAAATTGTTTTTATTCTTCAGGTGGAACCTTCTGTACATTGCTATTTGAAATAGTTTTAAGCCTTTGTCAAACGCAAATAACAAATCACTATCCAAAGTTAAGACTATTTGAGTTATAGATAATTTAATATAAATACACTTAAACATCTGTAAACTTTTAGATATTACTAAGCACAGGATAAAATGGACTGTATTTGGGTAACTCCGGCTATACTTTCTGGTACTATTTAATACCAGGAAGAATTATACTTCAGTAAGAAAGATAAAGGATATTTATTCAAACAAATTTTATTAATAAAATAATACAAATCTTATTTAATAAATATAAGTTATAAAAACAACAGATGTGTAAATAACAATGGTTTAAAGAAGTTATTGAAAATGATTACCTGTACTCTTCGTATACATTTTCAAACATCGTAAAGATTCAGGATTATTTTGTCGAAAGGCTAGAACAATTCTCACATAAAAATTTCTTTCTTGTCGTAGATTTCAGCTAGTAAATCTAAATCTTTTTGGTTGTTACATAAGCTATTCAGCCTTGGGTATAATTAATATTGCAAAACTATAAATCTAATAGAGTGTTTTAATATCCATACTATATGAACGATAATTCAGCCAAATAATTTGAAACACAAATTAATCGAATTGCAGCAAGCACTCTTGCAATATGGTGGTTAACATTATTTTTTCTAGTAACCGGAAGTTGTCAGCTGTGAGTTTCTAGATGTTTCGATGATAACATAAGTTTAATCTAACTTATGTTATCATCGAAACATCTAGAAACTCACAGCTGACAACTTAAGGGGAACAAAACTATCGACAACCATAATTTAGATTAAGCGGAATATATGTATATAGAAATAGAATTTTATAGATATATGATGGTAATAAATTGGATCTTGTGTTAACTAGCCAAGAAATTGAAAAGTGAAATAAAACAGAGTCAAGATTAGCCTTAATGAAATAGGGTGGGATATAGTATACGGGGTGGGCAAAAAAGAAATAATGTATTAAATATATTGATAGGGTAAAAATGACCATAACAGGTTTCCAATCGATGTCGAACATCTTCAAATGCAATCTGCAATTCTTTTTCTAAACATTTTGAAGCCATCGCAAATCAGTTAATTTGTTACTGAAATCGAAAATGATTGTTTCGTTTTAGTTTATTTGTGTTTGTTTATGTAATAGTTACTTATGTATTTGCTTTACTCTAAACATATCACTAGAATTTTTTTACAAAACTCTATTCAAATATTTAAGAGGATAAGTTTGC
This sequence comes from Dermolepida albohirtum, assembly GCA_031893035.1. Classification (NCBI taxonomy): domain Eukaryota; kingdom Metazoa; phylum Arthropoda; class Insecta; order Coleoptera; family Scarabaeidae; genus Dermolepida; species Dermolepida albohirtum. The sequence continues at coordinate 68,979 of JAVIWB010001686.1, forward strand.
GGATAAATTACTTTATTACACTGTAATTACACTTCAGTTTAAAGTCGAAAGTATAATTATTTTATAACTGTTTATATAGGATTAGGTTAGTATTTTCTATTCGTTTTTGTAGTATAATTGATAATTATTTTACAGGCGGAAAGTATTTTAAATAACGTAGTTTAGTATTCACTTATTATTGCATTAAGCTCTCACATATTTCATGTATATGACAAAAGATAATTTAGTTGTTCTATTGAAGACATAGACAATGCTAATTAACATTGGTAGAAATATATTCAAACACGAACACATTGTTGCAGAACGTATACGTAAACATGTAACTATATACAACGTTCGTATACGTAAGCATGTACATACGTTATATCCTAAGGAGATTATGATTATCGTCGAAGTATACTACGTATGCGATATCTTCGCGCTAGTAATCAAGCATGTAAGCATATACATATATTATCTAATATTGAAATGTAAATGTTATAATGCTTTTTCTTGTACGTTTTCCGTATAATAAATTATACATAACTATTAGTGTCTAGAATTCTCATTTACATTAGTTATATTTCGCATAAATTGTAAAATTCTATTGACAAATTGTTTGTGGAATGTGAAATTATATAACTTATTTCCACCATCCTTGGTACGAATAAATGAAATGACTATCTAGCCTTTTAACCCATAATTTGTTAATTTCAATAGTATTTGATATTGCCAAAACCAGTACACGTCCTGAAAATCTGAGTTCATCCCTACTGAGTAGTTTCTTCATAGATTTTCCTGAAGATCTCGAAAGGTGATCTGACTCTAAAATCTTGACTGGTCGAAGTTAATTTGAAGCTATTTACTAAGTAGATATGCATAATCTAGTTGTGATATGTCGTTCATTGCGTTGATCTTCTTAGCAAGTTTTCTTTGGAATCTTGGTCCAAAATGTATATTAAATGAATAATTAATTTACTTAACTTTCATTATTTGACTGATGGTTTTCAGTAAAATATATTTTATTTCTGAATTTCATAAATTAGATAATAATTATCTAACTTCACACAGTGACTAAATTCATTGTTACGCCGACATAAAAACAAAATGACAATTGGTTTTTGATATCTAAGGAAGGCTTATAGCTTGCGCGTCATTAAAAGTTTAAAAATTGAGTGAACTTTAATATGTCAATATTAAATTATAACTAAAAAGTTATGTAACTATCTATTCTTAACTAATATAATAAAATCTAAGAAGAAACCACGTTTTAAAGGATAAAACTTCAAAATTAGAAAAATACCTTAAATATTTTAAAATATTCTTTTAAGTTTAAGAAGATAGAAAATTTCAGTCAAGAAGCTTTCGATGACATTTTCTTAATAAAAATCTCTATTTTCTTGTATATCTAAATACAATTTATTTATTTACTTTACAATTGTAAAGTGTAAAACCTGTATTTGTATTGTACTATCCTGAATTTCCTTCTGTTTGATACTTGGTATCAAAGTTATGAATATCCTGCAGCTTATTAGTATTATCTAAGGTGAAGTACAGGAATTTGTCCACTAAAATAAAATAAACTGCCTAAAGAAAGAAAGTAATATTGTTATTTAAAAACACACACACACATATATTATTTGCAAAAATTTACCATATACTATATATAAGTAAATAGTTTCTTTTATGAGTGACATTTTTTGCTTCTTCTGAAGTACATTGTATATCTTATACATTATTAAAGCTTCTCTATTGTTGCTAAGGTGAATCAACTAATAATAATAAAGACACATAGAGACACAGACATACATACGATAAGCGTGCATGAATCTGTGTTGCCAGACGTTGTGTTTCAATAATCATTCGATCAGATACTGCATCTGTAAAATTTTACGTATGATACGGACACTATCATTTTGTCATATCAACTAGCTTGATGATGTTTATAAAAATTAATCATTTACAAAAGTTTTTTACATCATAGAGATATTAATTACTTTTGCCCAAAAATGAGTCTAATTATTACGAAATGAAAATTGGAAGTTATAATAATAATAATAATAATAATAATAATAATAATAATAATAATAATAATAATAATAATAATAATATATTGATGTTACATATACATACACACGTCATTGCATTATCATATAAAAATAAAAACACAAAAAAAAAACCTTTGTGGCCCACAATTAATACGCCACCAAACACGTTAAAACCCGCAAGGTCTATACAAAACAAAACACCAGAGTAACGATTAAAACATAAAAACTCAAAAATGGTAATGTCAAAATTTATACTTCAAAAAGTCATTTACTGAATAGAAAACGTTCTCCATCAGCACCTTTTTTATCAATCTCTTGAGACTAATCCATGGTAGGCTCCTAAACCTATAAGGCAAAGCATTGTATATCTTCACGGCCATGTAATTTGAACTTAGCTGACTTTTCCCAATGCGATGATACGGTATGACCAAACTACTCTGGTTTCGTGTTTCATATTCGTGAAAATCACCATTTTTGCAGAACTTATCTGGCGACTTATGAACAAACTCCAGGCAAGCGAGTATATACAAGGATGGGAGGGTCAGTATTTTGTGTTTTCTGAATAGATTTACACAATTTGTGGTATTAGATACACCACTAAGGGCTCTGATTGCACTCTTTTGCATCCTGAAAACCGCCTCAGCCGCGCCAGACGCGCCCCACATCAATAGGCCATACAAGACCCTGCCCTGAAAATTTGCATAGTACACAGTCTTAGCCGCCTCGGGTGTAGCCACTAGTTTCACTCTTCGTATAGAGTATATTGCTGATGCCAGATTGCGACACAAGTTATCAATGTGGCACTCCCAACTCAGGTTGCTTGCAATCAGTAGGCCCAGAAACTAATATTCGCTTTGGGCTCCATGAATATAGATAAATAATAAAATTAATTCTATAATTAGTTAATCGAAAACAACATAAAACGAAAATATGATTCTAGAAAATAGAGGATGGACAAAGTTTAGTACTGAAAACTTCCCAAAATATTTATTAATTGATGTCAAAAGAAAAAGAAATTTTAGAAAAAATTAAATAAATTCTAAAAACTATTAAATGTATTTTCAAAGATGACTCCATATTCTGTCTGTAGAGTAGCCCATTCTGTTATGTACATTTTACAGAGTTGCGAAATTCCCATTTGCAACTTTCAATGTTTGTGTCTATCATGCTGGTGTCCATAGATAGCTTCCGCCAAGTATTTCCAAAGAAAGAAGATGATATAGCCGGCCAAGATAGAGTGCCTCAATTGCTAATTGTATGTGCAAACTGCCAAGAAATGAATTCTCGAGCATTAGGAACCAAATATTAATAAAATTTACAGCAACGTTGCGTAATGCAGGAATAATATCATTTTACAGCAGTTCAAAATATAATTGTGCAGTTAACATCCTGTGTAAGAAAAATGGGCCTATAATATGATCCCCTGACGACATTTACTTTCCTAGGATATTGAGTTGCGATACTCTTACTCAAATGTTTATTTTCTTGGGACCAATATAAAACTTTTCACTCATTGCTTCATAAAGTTTGGGACGTTTAAAATGGTCAGTCGAGAACATTTCCTGATTTTTTCGGATCTTATAACTCTTATATTTATTCCTCTTTAATGTATCTCTAACTGTCGTTTTTAGAATATTTGTTTGATTCCAAAACTTGGCGGCTAGGACGTGGCTCATTTATTTTTACAAAAGCACATATGCTGAGGGGAGTCAGCGTATGTGCTGACTCCCCTCTTCATCCTTTCATAAAAAACGTGATGTTGTTTGATTTCTTTCATAGCATTTTCAACATCAATTAATACAGCGTGACGTTTCAAATCGATGTACAACTTCTAATATCGTCTGATAACAGGGAATTCGATCATTAGAATATTTTAATATTTTTTCCTTTTTAGTATAAACTAAACGTAACTAAATGAAGATTCACAATTTACTTATTGTCTAATGACAGTTCCTTGTCATTATTCTAATGTATCGCCTGGCTACGTAGATACTTACATGTTTATTTTCCGTATATGTACATATGTATGTGTGGTATGTTACAGCGAGACTAAGATTCGTTCAATGTGTATATGTATATACATATGTCATTACATCTGTGCAAAAGCCCTGTTGCTATTGGCAAAAAGATAGCGAATACCTACAATATATGTACGTTAACACTTCATAATAATAAAGTTCTAAAGGAACATTTACAATACATACATAACTACATACGTTAACTACATTATACACAGAAAATAAAATATATCAGTTATTTACAAACTATACAAGTATGCGAATACAATTTTTCCAGCATGAGACTAGGTTCATTTGCGCGAATGATGGAAAATGTCTTTGCATACGTAGTTTTTTTTTGTAGCGAGTAAAATTTTGTTAATAAATAATGTAGGTACTATTTTTTTTTGTGGAGTGAACGAAGGCTATGAATGAATAATTTATATAGGTACTTATATACTCTTTACTTGTATGTTATTGAATTGATAAATTGTTAATATCAATAAAATATTTTTTTGCTAAAGAAATTCGCCATATTAATATGGCGTGTTACTTTGCGGTGGAGTAATGTTAAAGATTAATATTCATTGAATGGACTTGTATGTTGCACTAATGGTAACATATCGGACCATGAAGTTCAGTATATTAATTTTAAAGTGCCTACAATTAAGTTCGATAACTGTTTTATAACATTCAACGTATATAGTTCCGAAACTAGGTCACGCTTTTCTGATTTGGTTTCAAATACCGACTGATATGGGATTTATGCTAAGAATAACTTAATTAACAAAATGTAAACACTTATTATTGTCCTTCATTAATAGAATTTAGTATATTAAATGTACTATATTGTTGGGAAAATTGCGTTTTTTCTTTATAAGAATTAGTTAATTCATCTGTTCCTTCAAAGCAAAGATTAATTTGGACGTTCTTTCAGTTGGGAGATATTATCCGATTATTAGAATGTAATGTACTGCAATTTAAAAAATTATACTATAATTCTATAATTACCATTCAGTAGGCCGATATTCTTTTATGCAACTATCTACAATGTCGACGTCGACTTTACCAGATTCGGAATGTCAATGAGTAGAGGGGTATAGCCTAGTGAGAATTAGCGAAAGGAGCACATGTGCATTATGACCTTCGACTTTGTAGTGGTCGTTTTCGTAGATATCTTAGCGTCGATCGATTTTACAACCGAACAGCAGGTAAACTTAAAAGAGATTTATACTGGCGGAGATTATAAGTATTATTCTTGAAGATGTCATACAAAATCTTGTTAGTAAGTCTAATTATTCCAGTCTTGCAAGAATTCATAATACGGAAGATGAAATAATGGCAAGTAAGGTGTTGTGTATTGAAAAAAGGTGCTTAAAAAAAGGTTATCCAAAGTTTAAGTCATGCACCGAAACATTTACATTGATTTTTGTTTATTTGTGTGTGTTACAGGTTGCTAGACGTCAATTAGCGAAAAAGAAGAAGAAAAAGACGACGAAGATATGTGAAACGGGATCTCAAAGGATTGCCTTGTAATTTTTTAGAAAGCCTTTCACTATTCATATACTTTGAAAAATTGTAATTATAGTTAATCATAGTAGTTTCTGGTTACTTTTAATGTTTTCTGGATAATTGTCTAATGAAACAAATCCGAGCAATTTTCAAACAAAATGTTTCATTTTCATTTAGAGCAATAATTGAGGGTATATTTGTTTCGTATTCAAAACTGTAACTTTTTCATTAATTGGTCTGACTTTGTTACTAACGAAGTTTTGCATGTACAAAAATAACATTCATTGATTTTTTTCAAAAATTATAGACTAAAATTAACGAATTTCAATGCTAACGCTAGCATTTTTTTGTTAAAACGTGTCACAACCGTTGTACAAAAACTATAAACGTTAGGTCGAATAAATAACTGTACTTGGATTGTAAAACTAGAGACGAAAATAAGCAAATGACAAATTTGAAATTTAAAATTTTCCACCATCTAAAGCTGGACCGTCTTCGTAGTTTTTGGAAAGAACTTCTTTTTATTTTTTATTGCTAGTTTTGTCAATTTAATGTATTGAATTGTGTTATCAAAGCATATAACAGACTAGTCGCACATCATATTAGACCACTGAAATTATATTAATAGAATCATATCACTGATAAATACGATCCGCCGACGTGATTGTATTTAGATATCTAAATTTGAATAAATTAAGGAATTACGCTATATAGCAAGCAAGTGATATTATGGAAAAGGGCACGAATAGATCTGAGTCGGCCTTAAACCGTAAATAATACCACTTTAGACATGCATCTTTCTCTTCTTATTATCATCTCTCTGTCATACTCATCAACCTCATCTCAAGCTTTGTCTTTCTGCCGATGCGAATAACAGTTTAGTAATTCCGCAGTCATTCAATTAGACAGCTTAGTGAAACAGAGACAATCGACGGCAATGGCGTTTGCGGGCATCGCGACCCGGCATCCCTCAGGCACTACTGACTCTTTGGAGAGAGTGAGAGAAGATTCCATGCTATAAATGTTTGTGATTTATGCCTTAATTTATACTGACAAATTTAATTAATCAAGTCTAATGATTAATTGTATACGGGTCGTCAGGTGCACATCTCAGTTTGCTGCATCAGTACTCGGCTTAACTGAGCTGATGTTAGGTGAATGCAAGTGAAGTGGACGAGCGGTTTAGCAGTTTGTTAGTTTATCAGTTAATTCATCTATCCTGGCAGGATGGTGCTCGTGAACGTTAAAACTTTATTCGTTTATCTTGATTACAAACCTTTGACAGAAAAATGGAATATTAAAAGTAGAATATGAGGCCGCGCTCCATTTTTTAGCTTAACGCATTAAAAAATATTTTTTTAATTTACTAAGTTTTACTTAAATTTCTACAAATCGTCTTGATACATTATTGAAGTGAAATATTTTCTTCTTCGAATGAATTTTAATAAGTTCGAGAACTTCTGTTAACCAAACTGTAAAATTGAATACAGATCATGTTCAGTAATATCAAAGAAGTAGCTACTATTTTCTTGTCTTTTTTAGCACAATTTACTTTTGTTGGAGTTATTTTACTTCAAAATACACATTAGCTGATATCATTTAATTGGAGAAGTTTTTTTAAAATTAATATTAAGATTTTTTCTAAATTAAATAAAATTTTTTAAATTTTACAAGAAAGATATTGTGAGATACAATATTTTTTATAAACAGTCATGAAATAGATTAATGAACATATATGAGAGTTAATTTTCTACAATAATTAAATTAATTAAACTCGAGAAAACATTTAATAGTTAAACATATCATGGTAATACCGAATATCATAGAGGAAGATCGTATTCTCAATCGATTCAAACAATCCTAGGTAACGCTTACTCAAAAAAAAGATCAAATATTATAAAACCATTACCCCACGGGGGGTCTCTCCGTTGATTTATACATGTATTAAGGACTTTAAGCATTTATTTTTCACTTATTTACAATTTACATTTAGTAATTTCATATGAATATTGCTTATATTTATTTAATTCATTTATTGTACAAATATATTGCATATTGTCTTTATTTTTATTTAAATTATATAAAAATATCCAAAACATCACATATATTCAATCGAACAGCCCGTAGTGCCTGTATAATGAATTTGTTTGCAACGTCACCGTATTTACATCCGTCGACTGATGCGATGCTATATTCAAATAAGGCGCCAGTGCGACCGTTTGATGAATTCAAAATCATCTCCCCCCCTCGTATCGCAGTATATCCACACAATACGCGATGGCTTATAGAAAGGCTCTGTAGCCTGAGTAATTAATACAAGGCACATAGTGTATTGAATACTGACATTTAAAACGATGGGAGACTGTGGAGCGTTACAACTCTTTGTAGGCTGAGACTAATCTAAATATAGCTGCTTTGCTTTATCTGTTCATGCATCAATGCCTGAAACTATTGAAGCCAAAAGGATGCGTAATCTGCAATCATGTAGAATCGATCCTCGTTTAAGCTAAATGTATATGTAAGTGTAATACATACTTACAACGCAATTTAGTGAGCCTTGTAAGACTTGGCAATAATTTGTTTATTAAAAGAGGATGGTTGTTGTATTGATATAGGATTGTAGATGGTATTTTAGTAACCGTCAATTATTATTAAGTTTTATGTCAGGTAATGAGGGATTACATCACCAAAAAAAAAAAAAAACAATTCGAACCAATTAAAATTTATAAGCTTCACCAAGGAAAAGCTTGTCCGTTCGTGGCTATTGTAAAAGAATTTTTGAACAGTAAAAAACCCTGTACGTAACTAAAAATTTCGGAGTGAACGTTCAAAAACCGGATATGATTAATAGTTCCTCGTATCTTATTGCATGGCCGTCGAGTGAAAATATGCGAAATAGCAGACATAGTGGGTATCTCAAATGATGTCTTCAATGGTCTAATTTGGCCAAAAAGAAAGTGCTTTTCTATCAGGATAACGTACATGTCGCTCACTATGGCCAAAATCCATGAATTGGAACTTGAATTAGATTTAACTCTCAGCGATTAGCATCTGTTTCCAAAGTTGAAAAGATGGTTAGGCGGAAAAAGATTTTAGTCCAATTGTGAGTTAGTCGCTCCTGGAAATAACTAGTTCGAGAACTTGAATTCGTACCCACAATGAAAGCCCTGCTAATTTAGAGTGTCGTTAAAATAAGTGCGTTGAGCAAGCTAGTCCCCTGCTCGCGCAACACGTGTCCATGTAATTGTTGAACCATCTTTGTATTTATATCAATTGTTTACATATTATGACTTTCTTGCATTAAAGGAATTGTTATTACTTCTACTCCTTCCTATGATCGAAGTGTATTTAAATCATTATATTTTCGAAGAAAATAGATTATTATTTGCTCTTAATTTCATTTGGAATCTCCTCTACAAGTTACAATTAAAATGTAGGGTAATTTATGTTAGGAATTTATTAAAATAAAAAATAATACTATGTATTTTCAAAAATTTTATGTGTAATTATAATTTATAATTGCAAAATATGCGTAAAAAATTATTACAAAGTAGTAGTTACATAATCATTGTATGCCGAGTATGAAAAAACGCTGTTTCTTTATATTCAAAATATAGTTAAAAGTCAAGTACGGATTTGACGTCCAAAATAATAAATGCGGCAATAAATAACATTGTATACAGTTATCATTATTCATGTAGACTGAGCGGACTGGTAGTTCTTTTGCAGCACAATAGATGACAGGTGGTAGCCCGACAAAGGTTTCATATGGCGCTTCTGTTATTCTAGATAAAGTGACACAAATAAAGCTCATGCTTTAACATACACTGCACTCTATTACGGCATTATTACTCGCCGTATATCAACACGCACTCCTTGAATATGAACAGGATATCTTCTCGAACAATAGAAATTATGTAATTAGTGTCATTTATTTCTTTTAATATAACACTAGTGGTTGAGTCATAATTATAATATATGCATATAATGTACACTCTCGAAAATAAAAACGAGCCTTTTATTAATACATTTGTAGTTTGGTACTTTTTTTTTGTAGAATGTAAGAGATTCTAAAAAAATGAGAAATATTCATTAATAAAGAAACAAAATTGAGGTGCGCGTTATAGGCGTGTGCTTTATAGTATACATAAAAATAAGTTGTAAATTTATAACACCGTTTTAAACGTCTTCCGTGTCACAAAGTGGATAACATCGATTGAATATCTGCACATTAGCTGTGTTTCCAAAGTTGTTTCAGCAAACTGAGTAGGGAAAAATGTGTTTATATGTAGAAAATCGGCGTTCTACATCAAGTGGCGTTATATTTGCGTAATAATCCTTAAAAGAACTTAATAGATCTGTAGACTCACTTTCACAAACTAGTTGTAATGTGTCAAAATCCGAATCTTTGACTAAAATACTTTCAAACTTCCGTAAAACATAAGAATTTTTGCGTCTTCTAGCGTGCATAGCAATGCGTGAATATCTTTCGCTATTTGGACATATGCCACTAACGCAAATGTGTTTAAATATGTTTTAACTTGTACTTTTCTGGAAGCTGGTAAAACTGAAGATGATTGATGTGGTTTGATTGTACGTACCATAATATTAATAACATATTTTTTTATGATCTCCTGTTTTGTCCACACATAATCACAGTTTCTCATTTTCCAATTTGGATTTAATCCTATTTTCAATACGTTCACGGACAGATGGTAGAAAATTTCTTAACGTTGTCCGACTGGATAACAAATATTTGGCGTATTTATTCAAGAATGCACAAAACGATTTATTGTAAAATAAAATAAACGATGCTTTGTACCCTTCACGTGTCGTTCGCAATGGTATTTCGTCCAGCACATTAGAAACATATTGTACATTTAATTTTTGTGCCATTGTAAATTAAACCAGAATATTAACTTAATAACTTCTTTGCTTGGTCGTTGCGCTGTAGACTTGGCAAGTCAGTGAAGTGCGCCTAGGAATTCGCATTATATTATTTTTAAAAATCATTTGTTATTATTATAGATGCGGTTACAAGAAATGTCCTATATAAGCATGTTACAGCAGCGAATATAAGTTTGTTTCCCTTTCTGAAGAAATCTTGAAAGAAAATTCAAAATTCTCACATAAAAGTTGTTGATTCATTGTCAAATTTTCCATTTATTGTATACTAGCTATAGCATTTTATTGATTTTGTTCATTTTGAAAAAATTGTGACATTGCAGCGTTTCGTTTCAATTCGATATTTATTGAATTGCTGTGGAATACACAATATTTCTTGTTTTTCCATCTAGTGCGTAAACGAATAAATCAGAAGGTTTTCCGACGCATGAGTAGGCCACATAGAGCTGCTCATATGAGAAGCATGGATTCTCCAAATTTAATCCACACACTTGCAACGATTGTCCTTGTGCTTTGTTGATAATCATTGCGAAAGCGAGTCGTACCGGGAACTGCAAACGTTTGAATTCGAATGGCATATCTGTCGGGATCATTGGGATACCTGGCAACAGTACGTCTTCACCTTTGAATTTTCCAATTGGAATGGCAGTGGCACCATCTGTCGAAAATTGGTCGTACCAACTTATAAACCTTCGTGGGCTCATGCATAACAACTTTGCTAAAGATCATTACATGATCAAATGCATAGTTTACGATTCTATAAAGGACATACAGACAAACATTCATTTTTATATACATATATAGAAGATTTAACTATTAAAATAGGAAAAGATGAAAATTTATGTAAAAAACAAAAGTCTCTAAGTGGCAGTACACGCAAATAAGGTGTAGTCTTGACAGACGGTCAACCAAATAGACGCTGCAAAAACAATGGAAATCGAGATCAATCTCGAAAAAGACAGTTTTTAAGAATAAGAGTTCGACGAAATATAAAATATAGTATGATTGGGAAAGATTCATTTTCAGTTGGTTACACTTCTAATACTACGCCTTATATTTGAATTCTATCAATTAAATTTGAAAAGAATGCCATACAGTGTTGACTACTATAGCCAGAACACCCCAGCGCTGTACAGTAGTGTTAGTTGTAAGCATGATGGCCATCGTTCAATACAAACTTCTTTATATTCGTGAGTTTAATAAAAGTGGGTTTGCGACGACGATAAAACGTAAATTTCGTTGTAAGTAACATCGGATCTCTAACGAAGGAAAGCATTTATCACTGGAGAAACTGTCTCTCAATGTAAAGGTAAGAGCTCAGGCCGACGGCGTGTACTGTTTAGAGTGTGTTGAGGCTCGGAGAGGTAAAGTGTGTAGAATTTTGTGATCGAATGCTCCAAAATATAGAAGACGAATTGTTCCTGGTTCATGTGTTATTTATAGCGATAAAGCGACCTTTTACCTAAAAGAAAAATCGACAGATGATGTCCGCATATGAAAGCTACAAAATTCCGTGTAATGCGGGCATGTGAGATGAAAACGAGACAAAATTATTGGAGATCTTAGAATGCTGCAAAAATGACTTGTTCCTCAAATAATAGAAGGTTCAGAAGATTACGTTTTCCGAAAGAACAGAACTCCATCCCTGGTACCTGAATGATCGACGTTTCCAGAATGAATCTCTACCGTAACGATGGATAGGGCGCATGGGAAATGAAAACTTCAGCTTTAGCTACCTTAGGTACCTGATCTCGTATCTTTTTCTATTTTTTTCTATGAGGATTTATGGAAAATGCAGTTTATGTACCATCCATTCCCACGAATTTGAATGTATGACATAAGAAACCGTATCACAGCTGTGGTAAACTCAGTGACGGCAAATATTCTTCATCGAATGTGGGATGATCATCGATAAACTTTAATGGATGTCTAATGAAATGTAATTTATAGAATTCAAAACCACACATTCGGAAAATGTAGCCCATTGAAATCATGTCCACCGATTTGTATGTATGTTGTTATAGGATAAGTAAAAAGTGGAATGTGAAAGTAATTTGTCACATTACAAGATGAAAATATAGATCAAGAGACATGGTTACAAATACGCGAAATATCTATATATATATATATATATATATATATATATAAATAATAATAGCAATAACAATAATATTTATCGATGACGTTAGCCATTTATATGGATCTTAAAAGCCAGAAACAATATAATAAGTATATATATAATTGCACTTTTGCAATATTTTTATTTACTTTTGAAATTAAAATAAGTGGATCTTTAAATTTTTTTAAAATATTTGTAAATTGCTGCCATTTTTTACTGTGTCCGAAATAATGTTATACAAGCGACTACTGATATGCATAGATGATATTTTGTTACCTGTTATGCCCCTCTATACACTAAGAGATTATTACTACAATGCTCATAATTCTTATCTGAAGGATATCGTTGGCTTCTTCTAGGGCTCGAACTAGCCAGTAATTCGGAGAGTTAGGGGTTAGTGAGCGTTCTCTTAATATGAGATCTTATAAATGGGCGCCACAGCATTTAAATCGTTAGAAGTGCGTGCGATATTGAAGCGAGTGGATTTATGGAATACGTACGTTATAGAAGTAAAATTCGTCAAAAACTGTTCGTACAAAAATAAAAGAAATAAATTCTCAGAGTATAGATAACAATTAAGTGTTTTATTAAAAAAATAAAAAATCAATAACACAACTCAACAACTGTTATTATTGAAACATAAAAAATATTTGAAATACCATACTGGACACACAGTATCATGACATAAGAAAATATAATTATATATTGCATAAGCAGAAAATTATATCAACTATTAATAATATATGTAACACATAATCTCATGTGGTGAGATAAATAAAATAGCAATTCCCAAAAAAAAAAAAACGAAAACACTTAATAATATGATTCCCCAGTATACGTATAATTGGATCACACAAGATGGATATATAGCAAGCTCTTGTAAGTATTAAATAGCTTTCATTCTCGATGAAAAAATAATGAAAGAGAAGTTATATATATAATTTTACAGATATTAATTAACAAAAAGAATATATTGTATTTATTAATTTCTTTTCACTATTCAGTTACTTGTTACAAATTAATGGTCATACTATTACTCTGAGTACTGACCTGCACATTAAATTCTCTTTTCACTATTCAGTTACTTATTACAAGTTGATTATCATACTATTACACTGAGTACTGACTTGTACTTTTAAATTACCATCGGTATAATATTGGGTCTGGGAAAAAGTTCGTGGCGTTTTTCCCGATAGATGGCATTGGTTGCCGATAACTAAAGAACAACAAGTCACAGCGACACCACCGACGGCTCGTTTTTTAGATGACCTTCCGAACGTTAGTTTGAGCGTAGAAACATTGTAATCGGTGCAGTGGTTGGAAAGTTATTCGCACTTGAAAATGGAGAAGAATAATGAGAAATTTCGCTATATTCTGCAATATTATTATGATAAGGGGAAGAACGCTGCGCAGGCTTGTGATAAAATTTGTGCTGTGTACGGTGAAGGTACTTTATCGAAATCTGTTGCGCGGAAATGGTTCGCTCGCTTTCGTTCTGGAAATTTCAATGTGAAAGATCAGTCACGCTCCGGTCGTCCAATCACTGAAAAATCTGATGAAATTCTTGAAAAAGTCCAACAAGATAAGCATATCAGCAGTGTCGATATTGGCATGGAGCTAGGCATTGACCACAAAACTGTTTTGAACCATTTACACAAAGCTGGTTACAAAAAAAAAATGGGTTCCTCATGAGTTGAGCGTGAAAAACATGATGGACCGAATTAACATCTGCGATGCGCTGCTGAAACGGAATGAAATCGAGCCGTTTCTGAAACGTTTAATAACCGGAGATGAAAAATGGATTACGTACGATAATCGGAAGCGTAAAAGATCGTGGATAAAGGATGGTGAGCCGTCACAAGCGTTCGCTAAGCCAACATTGACGCCAAAAAAAGTGATGCTGTGTGTATGGTGGGACTGGAGGGGAATCGTCCACTACGAGCTTCTTCCAACTGGTCAGACGATTGATTCTCAACTCTACTGTGCACAACTAGAGAGATTACGCCAGGCGATTGAAAGAAAACGGCCCGAATTGATTAATAGGAAAGGTGTTGTCTTCCATCATGACAACGCCCGACCACACACTTCTTTGATGACCCGTCAAAAATTGAGAGAGTTTGGTTGGGAAGTTTTGATGCACCCACCTTACAGTCCGGATATAGCACCCTCTGACTATCATCTGTTTCGATCTCTGCAGAACTCTCTCAATGGAATTAAGTTGGTTTCAAAAGAAGCCTGTGAAAACTACTTGATTCAGTTTTTCGACCAGAAACCACAGAAGTTTTTCACCGATGGGATCATGGATCTACCAAAAAAATGGCGAAACATTGTCGATAATAATGGAGCATATTCGGTTTAAATGAATTCGTCCACGCGCCATGCGGGGACCAGTTGAATTTTACTGAAAAAACGCCACGAACTTTTTCCCAGACCCAATATAATAAAAAGAAAATTGACAATATAAATTCAAAGTTATTGTATATAGTACATGATTGTAATGTCGTCTCTTGAGGGTATCCCACGTTCACATTAGGGAAATAATAGGAGTATCTTGAACAAGTCCTGAGATAAATGTAATAGTGTGCAAAGTTAAAGTGGTTTTCCACCTGTTCACAAGCCAGACTCGATTTTTTAGTTCTTGACGATCTCACAACAGAGAATGATGCTCGTCTTCCTCAACAAAGCACTTTAATGTCGAAGTACAATGCTACAATATGATTTATCTGAATTAGTTGCTATCCAGTTTATTTTACTCACTTTCGCTGGCTTAGGAATATGCGCTGATTCCAGATAACACATAAAAAACAGCTCCACTGCTTCCAAGAACCCTACCCGTAACGTAAAAGAAGAAACAAAACCCCAATAAGACAAAAGTAATACAAAGACAAAAGTAACAAAAAGACTCTTTATTCCTACCTCAAATAGATAGACGATTGCCTAATCAAAATTAATCCCCTTTTGTGGAATTTTACAAGCTCATAAATTCAAAATTAATCTCCTTTTGTGGAAGCCCATAAATCAAGATGTACGTTATTCTCCACAACCCGTGCAATTTATCGACTATTTATATACCACGTACCTCACAAATCGATAACTATAATCGATTGACATGTATTTGTTCCAACATACAGTCGCAAGAAATTTCCTGCATTTGTTTAAAACAACACTCAATCAAATATCTAATCTTCATTGTCGTTTTTACAGAACACTTAGGATCTGAATCACAAAAGAGAGAAAATCATGTTGTTTGCACGCTTATAAAACGTTTGACCAACAACGTCAGGATAAAAAAAAACAAGAGGAATGTAGGTAATTGCAAGTTCGTTATTACAGCCATTATTTACAAAAGGATTAGAATACTTCAAATGGCTTTATTTGCCATACAAAACATGTAAATTAACTAAAAATAGAAGGACAAGAAGAAACTTATCGCATCTATACATCTGCTTAGGTTTGAATAGTACACATGGCGTACTATATCCTTTTAGAAGAATAAGTATTGCCCCTAACAACAATACTTTTGAAGACTTTATTAATAGTATTTAGATAAAAAAATAACGATCTATGGTCAAATAAAAGCAACATAAATATATGTATGTATATATAAGTAATTATCACGAAAAACTTGACAAGCATTTGTTGGTCCGAGAACAGAGCACCCGCAGTATTTTTTTCTGAAACATAAAATTCCTAACCGATTCGACCGATTGCGCCCCTATAATTACATTTCAATTTAATAACGACTAGGTAAGGGAATAGTAAATAATTAAAAGACACTTTCTATTCAAAAAGTTATTGAATTTTAAATTGAATATTGCAAATAGGCAGAATTTAATCGTGCACATACAACGTCTATATGCGGATCTAAATGCATATATAAAATTTATTAAGAAAAATATTGTAGACTAGAAAAATATTTGACACAAAATATACAAAAACAAAAACAAGTGGAAGATATAATTTCTATTACGAAAAAATATTGTAAAGTTAGCTAAGATGATCGCTTAGGGAGGTGAAAAGGATAAAGGTGACCAAATAGTGGGACTAAGAATAGATTTGAAAGATGTGATGGTAGAAATTTTGAGCGTAGAAAATAATAAATAGAATTGGAAAAGCAAGATAGGATGTAAAAAAGAGTACCAAAGTTTAGAAATCAAAAAGACCACATTTCAAAGCATTGTGGGTATATTTTACTCTATCCCGGATATATGTACATACATATGTACTATCATAAAGATAGTTTGCCTATACTGATATTTGTAGATACCAATGTGAAATATCAATAATCAATTTCTATTGTATTAAAATTTGTACGATGATCATTTTTGTTCAGTATGTCAGATTAAGAGTTTTGTCAGTCATTAAGGACTTTTCAGTTATCGAACGGAAAATTATTTACATTTCTTGTCTTTCTTTTCATGCGAACTACTACTTTGATGTGTTTGTTGTGTGTGTATTTCACATTACTCTTACAAATCTTCCAATTTTTACTTTATATTTTTTCTTGAGCACGTGGTCTAAATTAACACTTGTAAATGCAATAAATTGTTCGGTAATTGCAATATTTGTATATAAGTTTAGTGAAACACCGGGTTAGTTTTTTGTACTAGTATATCAAGACTACGTCAATGATACATCCAGAACTGATATATATTCAATATTATCAATAAAAATAATAATGAATTAAAGTTGGTTTTGCTTGAACATATATTTTAGAACACCCTAATAAATTGAAATTTTTATTAAAACTACTCCTTTCAAGTATGTATAAACTTGAAGGTAATTTTGATGGAGCCTGTGGTTGATTCACTTGATCACTGAAGGTTGATATATAACCCTTTGCCACATTAATTTTCGTATTCTGTATACGTACTTCGACAACTAAGTTGTCATCACCAGCAGATAATTAAAAAGTGTCGCACCTGGGAAACTACGGCGAAAAACACCTCCGTACGCGATCCGTACCGTTGAAAAGTGTACATTCTGGTTTTCAACGGTACGTATCGCGTACGGAGTTTGTTTTCGTACGGGTATTTTCCGCCGTAGTGTTCCAAGTGCGACACTTTTTAATTATCTGCTGATGATGACAACTTAGTTGTCGAAATACGTATACAGAATACGAAAATTAATGCGGTAAGGGGTTATATATTAACCTTCAGTGATCAATATTTATAAACTTACATATATTTTGATTAATAAGTATTGATACCTAAAAGTATGTGCAGAGATATTTTAGAAGTGAAATAACATGTATGTACGAGGGTAGTTTGACAAGTAGTGAGAATGGAAAAGAAAAACGAATTTTTTAAATACAAAATAATTTTTGTTTTTCAATATATTCTCCTAAAAGAGGAATACATTTATTCCAACGGTGCTCCAATAACCTTATGCCATCTCTAAAATGCGATTCCGGAAGGCTTGCAAAATATTCACTTACGAAGATGATAAGCTCGTCGTTAGACGAAAGTTTCTTTCCACCTAGTGCCGTTTTCAATTTTGAAAAAGGTGGAAGTCAGAAGGGGCTAGATCCGGCGAATAAGGCGCATGCGGTACTAATTGCAAATGCAGCTTGTGGACTTTGGACATCGCAACTGTGCTGGTATGCGAGGGAGCGTTGTCTTGGTGAAACAGAATCTTTTTCTTTGCCATTCCTGATCGTTTAGCACGAATCTCAACATTTAATTTTTGTCGAAGTTCTGCATAATATTGTCCGTTTATTGTGGCACCTTTCTGAAGGTAATCAATGAGCAAGATGCCCTTTGAATCCCAAAAAATTGATGCCATCACCTTGTTCGCCGATAAAGTGGTTTTCGCTTTCTTCGGAGGTGCAGAACCACGTTCTAACCATTGTTTCGTCTGTTGTTTAGTTTCTGGTGTACTGTAGTGTATCCAAGTTTCATCGCAAGTAACAAATCGCCTACAAAAATCAACCGGATTCCGCTTATAAAGGTTCAAACACTCATTGGAAATGCGCAAACGAGTGAACTTTTGATCAGTCGTAAGCAATCGCGGCACCCATCTTGCCGAAAGCTTGGAAAGGCCCAATTCTTTCGTTAAAATGTTGTGTACGCGTTCTGTTGAAATGTTTACCATGTCTGCTTGAGTCGTCGATCTCGCGTAATAATATTATGGATTTTTATAATAATTTCCTTAGAAGTCACGATTTTGGGTGCTTCAGAGCGCGCTTCATCAACACAGCTTGTTCTACCACGTTTAAATTCATTTACCCATCTACTTATTGTGGCGGATGATGGAGCAGATTCACCTAATGTTTCCCGTAACTCATCTTTTATTTCGGTAGCTTTCATACCCTTAATTACGAAGTATTTAATCACCGCACGATACTCTGCTTTTTCCATTTTAACAAAACGACGTGTTGCTTCTTTTTCAATCAGCTGTCAAAAATAAACTAATCAACTGATTTATCTAAATATCGGAATGTAAACATATAAATAGGCAACCTAAATTACAGTGCATTTGTTTTACCAATTAGAGCGCCACGTATGTGTCATTCTCACTACTTGTCAAAGTATCCCCGTATGTGTAAGTATTGATTAATTGATTATTTTTAAGGTATCGATTTTCAATTAGCCTTTTGTAATTCTTCCAGTAAGTTTCCTCATTTTATTAATGGATATTAGTGGCGACCCATTTCTTAATTACTATAAAAAAAACAATTTTTAAATGCAGTAAATACAAGTACCTAATTTGCAAATGACTTCAAGGGCCCATAAAAGAACAATTTCTAATAAAAAATTCCTACATCGTTTAGTTATTTTCCAGGTATCCGCCTCCATACTTCTCCCTATTGGTATGCGGAACGAGTACTTTATTAATTGCAACTATAAATTCTCATACTTCCAGGTAGGTATTCGTTCATTTCTGATTTATTGCACTGAAATGTGTAAGATACACGAAAACCTAACCTAGTTCGAATTTGCTTGTTTGTCGGACAGGTAATCCGCGCTCATACATTCTGATATATTGCTCTGGCTTTGACCTAACAACTCCACCAGTCTTGATCAACTAATTACGCAGGTCAGGGGGAAATGTTTTCATTATCTCCACTGGATTATATTACACAATATGATAAATTCTGCCTATTAAGCTAAACATATTATCTACGGTAAATTCACCATTTAATTTCCCTAATATGTTTCAAATACGTTATATTTGTATTTGTGATTACGTATAAAATATTGGCTTCTGTTGTAATCACTACTATACAAATATAATCAATTTCAATCTGTTATATCTATTTTAGTATTGTATATACATATGTTATATACTATTAATTATTATACGTAATAATTTTTCTATTAGATTGTTCTTTTATTTACTTTGCAATTTATCTCAGAAAAGTAATAAGTAAAAAGTATTGATTGTAATATGTGCTTTCATATTAAATACACAACAATTTGTATATTATATGATAAATTGAATTACAGTATAATGCTTTTCACAGAAACATCGCTGTATTCAATTTTAGCGTCAGCGTGATATTTACAATTTTTAGAAAGCTAAACCTGCAACCTTGTCCCGTTTCCTGCATTTCATTCACACGATATGCGATGCCGGATAGTTGAACTTATATAAGGGGACTGCGATGTGAAGGGATATATAACAGCAAGGCACATAGCGTCTAATGCAGAGACCTAGAACGTCAGGGGGCTGATAGTTGTATTGCAATAATTTGCAGTGGTCCCCCTAAATCTGACGTTTAATGCTTTCATACACTTTGACATATGTAAGCGAAGGTATATTTGTCTGCGATCGAGTAGAATTGATCCTCGCTTAGTTAAACGTATACGTAAGCAATATATACTTACACAAAACACAATTAATGTTCACATGTAGAAATTGGCTACAAACGAACAGAAACTCTCTTATATCTGGATATACGAGTATAATAAAACGTTCACTTGTGACATACATAAATATGCATGACTGCAAACAACTATAAAATAAAACGTCCCTTTACAATGTTATCACAAATATAGCAGCGAACGTGCAGAATTCTGGTAAAGATTAATATATGTGTGGAGTTCCAAGCTATTATTATGCAGACTATATTGGTTGTATTCGTGTATAGTGACACATAGTGTTTCAATATTGGTAACCGAACTTAATATATATAATATAATAACTTGACTATAATTGTAAATTGAATTAAATTTTATACTTATTTACAAAGATTAATTATATATTGAAATACTTAATCAGAGAATATGAGTTCATAAGGAAAAATACTGGCTTATTGAAGTCAAACTATCACATACCATATGCTTTCTATAGATGCTAAATATGTATTGATTAATTCATATTTACCAACTTTCCTTGCAAATTTTAAGTAAATAAAACAAATAAAACTATGTGAACAATAATGATTTTAAGCAAAGTAGAAACAACACTGATTTTTCACGGTCGCCGTATGAATCGTTGACTGTTTGGGTATCGTTTTTTAGTTCGATATATGTAATACGAGGGAACGTTTTTATAAGCAAAGTAACGATAAAACATGATCATTATTGGCATATATCACGGTAGGGGCCAGGTCTGGGCTGTAGGGTGGGTGATTCACAATTTCGAAGCCCACCTTATGCAGGGCAGCTAACGCAACGCGGCTTGCAAAAGCATAACATATAGAATCGCTTATTGTAATTAGAAACACCTTTTTCTTTATAATCAATCAACAATATTCCTTCCGAGTCCCAAAATACCGTTGGTATATCCTTGTCTTCATTACAGAGGTGCACGCGAACACTCTACGCGCTGTTGTTTTTGCGGCGGCGTGAGCATTCTCGGCACCCATCTTTTTTACCGAGATGATCGTGTAGGATTTTAAAAAAAGCATATAAATATGTATATATATATACTTAACGGCACGATATTCGATTTTTTCCATATCACTTTTCACTCCTGATTATGTTAAAATATAACAATGAACGTATTTATACTAATCATGAGTCGCCGCACAGGCCACGCCCCCAATGCGCCTACTCACCCCTCTACAACCCGCTCATTCCGCGAATTTAAAAACGCTCCCTCGTATATGTATACTTACTTACGATTTAAAATATAGAAACTATGAACTTGTTAGAATAAAGGAACAATTATTTTAAAATATATTGTATTTGGTCTTTGTACTAAAAGCATCTTGTCAAGTATTATTTTCTATTTTCTTAGATAGAAGCAAAAAGAAAATAGGTAACAGATGGAGAGCATAGAACTTGGTGTTAAGATTAATGGAACTCAATGTTATGGTTTGATGAGACCAGATTTATGTTTTTAGTTGGAGACAATCGACATCAAGTAATAAGAACGAAATAAGAAGCTTTTCACAATGACTGTATTAAAAAGAAAGTTGTTTTAGGTTTCTGCGATGATGAATGACAAGTTGTAGAAGGAATAAATCACGCTGTATAATGGAAGAAATGTTGAATGTATTTTTCAACGAGATGCTGTTGCTTGCCGTTCAGCTAGAAACTTAAAAATTGAATGATTCAAACAAATATATAACTTATAAAACGGGCATTCAATCGTTCAGACATTTCGCTAATTAAAACCTTATAAGATATTATGAAGGAAGCTGCGTTTAAAGCCTGCTAGAATAATCTCAAAATTATTTGCTCGCCTTCAAGAAATTTGAAACAATTTTACATATAATGATTGCCAAACACTACTATAATATGATGCATCGATAGTAATGTGTCGTAGTTTTAATTTTAATATAATGTTTGATATGCATTTGATTCTTCTTTTTTATTACTTAGAATTAGATCTATATGTAAATGAACAGTTCCCATATTATTATAAAACTTTATTCCATAAATTTCTCTTCGAAAATGAAGATTTATTTCGAAAATGTTTTTTTAGTTGGCCCAACTTTGCTGAAATTGGGTTCGTTTATTAAAACAAAGTGTATAAAAGGGGTTTACTACAAATATACTTACTTCGAAATGTTTAGAGCACATTCAAATCTATTGAACAGAAGTTAGAAAGGTTGGAGGTAGTGTTAAGTATAATAAATGAACAGAAACGTGAAACAGAAAGCCAAGGTGGGCAGAGAGATAATTTGGAAAATGAGTCATTATCATCAACACAGCATAATTTAAAACTAAAGCAACAGGAACCTTTAAGTAAGCCAGTTACCAGATCGAGAAGACTCACAATAAATAACGCAAGTGAGCAAAAGATGTCACCAAAAGTAAATCCTAAATTAAAAACAGGAAAGGACAACCCGGACAAGGATGTACAGATTACAAAAACAAAGGTGATAAACAAGTCGTGCTTGATATGTCTACACAGCGACAAAACATTGAGACCGTACAGAAAAACGAGAGTTCGTCGACTTCCTCAAAAATTGAAAGAAAAACGATACGAGGAAACTGATTAAATACAATAATAAGAGCTGTCGAAAACCGATTGGACAATTGGAAAAAATTACAACTGCACAGGCTGTAATAGATTACTTGGTAGAAAATAAAGTAACATCGTTAAATTGTGAAAAACTTGAAATCAACAACATAAATATTGCGGCATTTAAAATAGCTGTAACCGAGGATGTTTATCCTAAAATGTTTGATGATGTGGCCAGCGAATGCAATAATAAGGCCTTATAGGAATTTTCGGAGGGCAACACAAATGACAGTAAGGAAATAACAAAACAAAATTTCGAAAGTGTTTTTACATTGATTAACCAAAATATCCAAAGTATAAAAAATAAAACAGACGACTTAATAATTTTCATGCCAAATCTGGATGTTTTGGTGAATGTATTGATGTTAACTGAACATTGATTAAAAGAAACTGACGAATTGCACTTCGATGGCTATACCGTGGCATCAATTTACACCAGGAAGGACCATTTACATGGTGGCTCATGTATTTTGATTAAGAATGGTATTGGATTTCGTGAACTAGAACATTTAAAACAAAAAAGTTTAGAATTAACTACTGAAATTAGTGCTGTAGAATTACTAAACTTAAAAATTATCATAGTAAATATTTATAGACCGCCGATACCTGGTAAGATCGGCGCGTTCTTTATTACTCTGCAAGATATTTTGCAAGATTTATCAAAAAAACGGGATTATAAAATTTTAATAACTGGTGACTTTAATATAGATTTAGGAAAACAATACGATGATAGTGCTCGTTTCCTTGATATTATGAATACCTATAACTATATAGCCACCATTCAAAAACCAACCAGAATTACATGCACATCTCCATCTACGATTGACAATATTTTTGTCAATTTCACGGGTTTTGAGGCAGACACAGTAAACTCTGCAAGCATTATCAGATCACTCAGCTCAAAAAATATCATTTATCAGTGCATTAAAAAGAATAAAAACAACGTAATAACAGGACAAAAACGTATCCTCACGCAGGCACATCTTTCTGCTATTAGATCTAACTTATGCAATGACATTTGGTTACCTGCTTTGTCAAACGTCGAATGTAGTCTTGCTTACCGTGAATTTCAACATGGGCTGATAACGGTGATGGATCAGCATTCGACAAGAAGATTGATAACAATGAATAGTACAAATAAAACATGGTTAAATGATCATATAAGGAATCTAACTAATATCAAGCGTCAACTATATGAAGGAGTAATACAACAGAGGTTACCAAAACAGGTTTACACGGAATTCTGTACAAGACTAAAACATGAAATAATAGCATCTAAAAAAAGATCTTATTCTCACTATATCCAAAATGCTAGCAATAAGACAAAAGCTACATGGAATGTTGTCAAGGAACTAACTGGCGCTACTAAAAAAAAGAATTTTAACATTGACGAAATAAGAAATCATGACAACGATATCGAAGTTCTATCAGCGCTGAATTGTTACTGTGCTACGGCTTGTGCAGCAAATGTTTACTTGGGCGCAACAGACTATTCCAACGTAAAAGCGGTGTCGGAAACGTGCTACTTCTATCCCACTGATGAAGGTGAAATTATTAGCACCATAAAAAGCCTTAAAGTAACCCCATCAACGGGACTGGATGAAATCTCAATGTCGCTCCTACAGTGGTTATATCAAAGGGCGATCAACTGCCAGAGCAATTTACCAACTTATGGAAAGAATTATAAATAATATATCTAACAAACTCCCGATGGCCTGTGTGTTTATGGATCTTTCGAAGGCCTTCGATAGTGTGCATCACGAAGTCTTGTTGGAGAAGTTGGAGCTGATGGGATTCAGGGGCGTGGCATCGGATTGGATCCGTTCATATTTGTGTGGCAGAATGCAGTATGTGCAGGCGGTTGATGCGGGGGGATGCATGGTAAGGTCACGTCCGGATCCAGTTACCGTGGGTGTTCCGCAGGGTTCTATTTTAGGACCTTTACTTTTCTTACTATACATAAACGATCTCCCGGACGCTACGGAATCCTTAACGGTTCTCTTCGCAGATGACACATCCACAGTCATAGACTCTGGTAATGGAGTATGGCCATAGCAGAAAATATACAAGTGTTGGGGAAGTGGTTTGCGGCAAATAATCTACACCTAAATCTATCCAAAACCCATCTGCTGACCTTTGGTAACAGTTTACCAACAGATGTGGTGGTGGGTGATGAAGTGTTTGCCTCTAAGTGTGACGCGCCATTTCTTGGCCTTAGGGTTGACTCTGAGCTGTCCTGGAAACCTTACATCAACGAACTATCTGGGGGACTGTCTCGGTTCTGCTACTGCTTATGTGTTATTGCTCGTAACGTTGGTGTGGAAGCGGGGCTGCTTTCTTACTTCGCCTATGTACATTCGAGGCTTCAGTATGGTGTGGTGTTCTGGGGCAATTCCATCGACTGGCGGAGGATATTTGTCCTCCAAAAGTTATGTATTGTAGCAATTTATGGAATGAAACCAACAGAGAGTTGTGTGGGTGTGTTTCGATCTGCCAAAGTACTTACAATGCCCTCAATTTATATACTTCAGTGCGCGCTACATGTGAAGATAAACTATAATGAATTTTTTAAAAAATACGAAACGAATCATGCACATGCTACGCGAAATCTTCGTAATTTGCATCTTGTGCCCCCACAAACGTATTTTACAAAAATACAAAAAAATGTTGTTCACCATTGCGTAAAAATATACAACCACATACCGCTTCGGATCAAGAGCTTGCCGTTGGCCCGGTTTAAAATTATTTTTAAGTTTTGGCTGATAGAGCAAGAGTTCTACAGTGTGGAAGATTTCCTTGAAACAAGCGTA
Organism: Dermolepida albohirtum; assembly: GCA_031893035.1. NCBI lineage: Eukaryota > Metazoa > Arthropoda > Insecta > Coleoptera > Scarabaeidae > Dermolepida > Dermolepida albohirtum. The sequence continues at coordinate 94,768 of JAVIWB010001686.1, forward strand.
GACATTGGCGTATAGCATAGGTCAACTGCACGCATATGTATATATACTTACTATCTATTTAAACTTGTGATTGTTTTTTCGTTGTTATATATTTTATATTTATGACATACTCTATGTTTTTTTGACATAATGGAACGTAATAAATATTATTATTATTATTATTATTATTATTATTAAAAACTATTCTTTGTTTAAAAAAAAAGTGTTTTATTTTATACTACAAAAACGAAAGTACTTAGTTGCCAACCCAATAAATAAACCGTAAATAATACTACAATATGCTGCTATTCATCCTGCAGGAACAACAAAAGAGAGGTGTTCACCCCTGCGATAAAACGAAATAATATTATTCTCTCAAAAATGGTTCTTTTTAAATTTTATAGATAAATATTCATAAAATGCCATGATATACCGCTATTTGTTTTGGTGGGAAAAATTGACGAGTAGTGGTACTAGTGAGGTAAAATTGAAAAACACGTTTTTTTCAAAAAACGGCTCTAACGATTTTGTTTAACTTCGTAAGTCGATAAACTGCAAACAATACTACAATAAGCTGCACTTTGTTTTACTGGGAAAAAATTTAATATGAGAAGTTTACAGGTACGAGGATAGTTCGACAAGTAGTGAGAATGACACATAGGTGGCGCTCTGATTAGTAAAACAAATGCACTGTAATTTAGGTTTGCGCATTTGCAATGAGTGTTTGGACCTTTATAAGCGGAATCCGGTTGATTTTTGTAGGCGATTTGTTACTTGCGATGAAACTTGGATACACTACAATACACGCGAAACTAAACAATGGTTGGTTCTGCACCTCCAAAGAAAACGAAAACCACTTTATCGGCAAACAAGGTGATAGCATCAATTTTTTGGGATTCAAAGGGCATTTTGCTCATTGATTACCTTCAAAAAGGTGCCACAATAAACAGACAATATTATGCAGAATTTCTACAAAAATTAAATGTTGCGATTCGTGCTAAACGGCCAGGAATGGCAAAGAAAAAGATTCTGTTTCACCAAGACAACGCTCCCTCACATACCAGCACAGCTGCGATATCCAAAATCCACGAATTGCATTTCCAATTAGTACCGCATGCGCCTTATTCGCTGGATCTAGCCCCTTCCGACTTCCACCTTTTTCCAAAATTGAAAACGAGTGCCGTTTTATTTCGTCTAACGACGAGCTCATCATCTTCGTAAAAGAGTATTTTGCAAGCCTTACGGAATCGCATTTTAGAGATGGCATAAGGGCATTGGAGCACCGTTGGAATAAATGTATTGCTCTTTTAGGAGAATATGGTATATTGAAAAATAGAAATTATTTTGTATTTAAAAAATTCGTTTTTTTTTCATTCTCACTACTTGTCAAACTACCCTCGTAGTGTAAAACTAAAAATACGATTTTTTTAAAAAGACTAATCGTTGCTATCCTTAACTATCGTTACTCGTTTTTGTATAAAGTTCGAAAAAGTGTAGATCATTTATAATTGTGTTAGTTTACGCTAGTGGTAAGCATAAAATAGTGTTTAGTTTAAGTTTTATTTAAGAAATAATAATACAATATATCTTTTCTTAAAGAAAATATAATAATAAATCTGGATAAAATTATATTTAATTTGACTTTTTATATAATAAAAAATAAAATATTAAAACAAAAAATATTGAATTCTGTTTGTCACATCCTTGATTCATTTTTTAGATCATTGAAAGAAATTTGTACAATCTACATCTATATATTCGAATATCTAATTTAAAGTTATTTTGGCAACGTACATATATTCTGTGAAACAATAAATAATTTTTCAATTTTACGTAAAATTATTACGAATGGCTTAATCGATCGGATAAATATTTGGAAAAGATTTATATTAATCCTAACTTTGAATATATTTAGTATGTATGTATAGTATGTAACTGGACAATTCTATGCAAAAACTAACTTAATTCTAGACTAAGACTATTTTTTAGTATTACTTTATAAGAGTTACACTCGTGTTTATCCAAAACATCAATTTTAGCTGTTATAACTGCATATATAGCATATATCATTTTACGTTGATAAGAAACTAATATAGCGAGGCGAGAAAGTTAATATGGTGGAACTGTACTCTACATATGTAGGTTTTGCAGGTGTTTACACTTTTTATTGCATACGGTATTGAACATTAATTAATTTTTAGGTAATACATTTAAATCATTTACACATTTCATTTCACAATTATACAAAATACATATATGTATATATTCCTATGTTAACTTTGTACTATTTAATCTAATTATACAATGTATGTGTGGATATAAAAAAACCGACAGAAAAGAAAGACGGAAAAAGGGTGGAAGCAAAAAATTCTTGATCCTTAGAACATACATGTTCATGCTGCTTTTGAGCACTGGGGTATCTCATGGGAGAATATATGTCAGTTCGCAAGAGACCGTGTGTAAGACAACATACAATTCTGGTAACGCCTACTAGCTTCTTACGAGATGGAGTATTCTTTCGCTAAGGATTTCTAACAAAATACTACCATATTTGTAAAATAAGAATATTTTACAGTAATCTGAAATACTCGCTTGCTTACGATAGCGTTTGATTTAAAAAGTGCCGAAAGTGTTGCTTCGCAAAGAATTTTGCTTATTTCGTAACAGTAACACATATTTTAATATTAAATATTGAATATGTTTGTTACATTTCTTTTTTCTTAAAAAAGATAAAATCACTTATTTAATAAATATGTATTATTATTTCTATATATCCGTAGCTCGTGTTAACGTAGTACAATTTGATTGTATTATTAAATTATTTAATGAATGGCATGTTGTCCTTTTTTCTTTAGCTGTATTCGTTATTTTCATTTCTATATTTCTATCGTTCGTTGCACTTTTTTTGCACTTTTCATTTCTGTATGTTAGTCTTGATGTTATTTATTATAGTCGTCGGTTGTTGTCTGCTTGTATTTATTTTTTTTTTTGATTTCTTTGAAATAAATATCTATTGAACATTTTTCCAAGATCCTTGAAACTACAATTAATGAAAGCATTACAAATTATTTAACTTAGTTTCTCCAAATCAGCATGATTTTTGCAGAGGTAGGGGCATTGTCATATCTCTTTCTGATTACCTGAAGACGATAAATTGTCAGTAATTTGGTTATAGCCATATTTAACAAAAATATTGAGTGGATAGTGTCCAATAAGTTAATAACAAATAGACAAAAATATTTTTACATAAGACAAAACACATTACTAATTTGCAATTAAATGATGAAAGTTTAGATTTTGATACTTCTTCAAAAATCCTTGATCTTGTAATTAATTAAAGTCTTAATTAGTCTTCGCATATTGATGGAGTGTGCAGTGTCTTGGCTGAAGTATGTTTTATTCTAAAGCAGAATTTATAAGTTAAGAACTCTACTTACGTTTTGTCATTCAAATTGTGTTTCCTATGTGCGATTTGATATTATATACTGGAGGATATCTCCAGAGGATAGTAGAGTATTTCTTATGCAAAAAGAGTTATGATAATTTTTAGTTAGGCTATAGGTATTCCTGCATTGCGAAGAAATTCATTACTACTTTTTATAACAATTCTGTAATGGATATTTTATGCTTTCTTTTGAAAAATAAAAGTATTTTTCAAATAGTAATGCATGTCATACTTACAATACATGGCTTGACAATTATTTATAGTCTGCTCCACATGCGAAAACAATATTTCAAAAAGGAACGAATTACATACGATGTAAACTAAATAATAACTTACCATGTAAATATTACTAACTTTGATGTTTGGTAAGAACTCTTAAATAGTATTTTCTTGGAATAAGTTGTTATTGTTTAAATGATTTTTATGTGCCAAATTGCTTCCTATTCATTATATTGTTTTTGTATTACTACCATAGAACTTTGTTGGACGTATTTCTGGCTAGTGCATATTAATAAATTTCTATCATTTGATTTTAAAGTTGAAGCAGTGTGAAGAAAGTGTTGGGAATGAAAACTATTCAAATGCAATACGATATTTTTTTAAAGACTAAATATCTGAATATTTGGCTGATATACAACAAACTTTGAGTAACAGTGATCATTCGAAAATCACAATTTGTCACAGACATGCGGAAGATGATACCTTTTCCAATAGCCGTTGAAATGACATTAAGAAATAGCATCATGGCCATATCGACCAAATGCGTGCATAGCATTTTACATGCAGAATTGGACATGTCCAAATTCTTAGCAAAAAGTATGAAAGAATGCGGACATAAAGTGATAATTTGAAGCTGTTTAGTAAGAGCTGATATTGTTTTTTGCGTAAATTGTTGGCTTAACTATGTTCCTAAACAAAAAAGAATACAGCCATTTTCAAGGCCAGGTATGATAATGGCTACAATTTTTTGAGATACGAGGAGAATTTTCATACGAACGACCCACCGAAAGACCCAATCGTTAACAGACGTATTATAACGTATTTATTTAGAAGAAACTGTCAAAACAAAGTTTGCACCGAATTGTAAATTGGATCATTTGCGAGGATCTAAGACTTTGTATTACAGAGTTTATTACATACAATAAAATACAAGATTTTAGTTTAATAATTTTATTCAATTCTACTATTATATTCAGGTTGATTTTAAAGCCATTCCACTGATTATTTTGGAATTAATTTTCTATTACTTGCTCTTATAGCTAGAACATAAATTGCATTTAAAAAATAAAGGAACGAAAGAAAGTATACATAATTGTGATTGCGCTATATTTTTCATGGTTTTTAATTATTGAAAGTAAAGCGGTCGTTTTCTGCACTTGCTGAGCATAGGTTTGGAACGGCATCATGTTCAATTCAATTCTATCAAAATTCTGTCCTGAACTAAACCGTAACCGTAACGCTCCATTGATCCATAACGAATAACGCTCTTATATAAATCCATCTGTAATATACATCAGTTTCAGTGTAATAATGAAAGCAGTAATAATAGTTAAGCCCTGAGGATGTCTTTTGCAAATAAAAACGAAACATAGGCAGCAGAAATAACTGGGAGCCGAATCCAATTCGTAAGCTAAGATGACAGCAAAAAGTGAAATTGAAGGAAATCGTGGTATTGAGAAAGAAGGATTATTATCGATGCATGTAGTCCAATTTTTATGTAAAAATAACTTGCAATGTTCAATAATAAATAACACTATTAGAATCTTTGCCAAGAAGTAACGAATTCCTAATACATATTCGAGGTATTATACGAGGGTAGCCGTTTATATTTCAGGAATAGCAAACAAACAAACAATTTTATTATCGAAAATATTTTTATTGCTTTTCAAAATATTCTCCTTGAAAATTAATGCACTTTTGCATTCGTTTAAACCAATCCGAAAAGCGTTGCTGCCACTGTGAAGGCGCTATCTCCAAAATATGAGTTTCGAATGCCTCAACTGCCTCTTCCGGCATAGAAAACCGTTGACCACGAAATTTATTCTTCACGTGTGGGAACAAAAAGAAGTCACAGAGTGCTAGATCAGGGCTGTACGGCGGATGGCTCATCATTCAATGTTTTGCCCAGTCAAATATTCAATTGTTCGAACCCACCTTTGAGAGCTGGCATTGTCATGGTGAAGAATGATGTGCCGTTTTCAGTTTGTTTTCCTTATTTCTTCAAAAACTTTTGGCAGACATATAGTTGTGTATCATTCGGAATTGACATTTCTACAAATCTCTAAAGGGGCGGTTGCAACGTGACCGGTTTTTCCGAAAAAACAGGCGACCATTCGTTTTGATGTTGCGAACAACTTTTGTTGGTTTTGGCTCGTCTTGGAATACCCACACAGTCGTCTGCTGTTTACTATAGGGCTCATACGTATAGATCCAAGATTCATCACCTGTGATGACTGGTCTTTGAAGCACTGCCATTGTTTTTTTTGGCACCAATCTACGCGAGTCTGTTTTGAGCGGTTGTCAAATTATGTGGTACCTAACTTGAATCTTATGCACGCTGGTGTTACTAACACCTAGAGATGCCTCGATCTCACGGTATGTCACATGACGGTCTTGCATTATCAATTCAGACACTGCATTAATGTTTTCCGACACAACAACATTTGTGGGACGACATTCGGGAAATTCATCGTCCAAAGAACGCCGTTCAAGATTGAATTCACTATACCAACGATATACTGTAGTTTTCGATGGTGCTTTATCACCATATAAAGAATTAAGTTCGCCGAAGCATTGTTGTTGAGATAATCCACGCAGAAAGTTATAAAATATAATTGCACGAAAATGTTTGCGAATTAATTCCATTTTTTCGCTGACATAAAATTTTCAAGTTACTGTCAACAATAGAAATAGCGACCGGATAATAAAACTATCAAGGCAAAAATGACAAACTTCACGATGCAATCATCAGATCGGAGGCAAACTAACAGTGTTGCCAGTTCCCGAAATATAAACGGCTACCCTCGTACAATTAGTTTCTACGCGTATTAGAAGCTGAGTAAATTAAATAATTGTTTTATAAATATATAAAATATTTGTAAATATAATATTCGATTTTTCTTTGAACGCGCTCCTTGTGAAGCAAAAGTTTTTGTGAAGAAACGATTTTCAGTTTGACCATAAATTATTTATCTGCCATATTTTAGTGAATTTATAATTTATTTTAATGTTCTCATATTGGTATTTATATCTTTTCGTAATTTGAAAGCGTGCCAATACATTTAACATGCATTGTAACCATCCAATAAAATATCTCTCTATGTAAGCGTCTGTATACGTATAATACTCCGATTCAGTAACAGTAATGTGATGTGATCAGTCGTTATCCGCAATGCCACGGCGGAGGGATCGACAGAGATACATACACACAAATTCATGGGACAACACCCCTGTTCAATATATCTCTCTATCTGGGTTTATGGTAATGCGGGGTAAGGCATGTCAGTGAGTCGTGTATCTCGGATTAGTCTGGCGTTGCTCCAGGGCCTCAGAGGAAAAGACGCTAAAGTCGGTGCCCGTTAGTCTGCCTCCTCTACTGCGATGCCGCACATATCCGGAAAAGAAATACACCATTCTTCTTATCAAATATCAAAGCGCGAGCCAAAAACAGCAGGCGCACAATCGTTGCCTCTTAATGATTTAATGTAACGCAGACGACGCCACAACCGCATGTTCTGTCCGCCGTTGTCGTGTGTTAGTTAAAAGAACATAAGCAGCTCTCGATTATTTATTTGTTAGCGAAGTAATGTCAGTATTTCCACGTAGTCTAAGATAAACATGGAATATGCTAGAATAATAATGAAGCTTCTTTAGAAACAGTTGTTATACACGAAGGACACTTAATTATTCAAAGATCTTGTTGAGGAATATTTATTTTGCTTATGACTTTAAAAATTTAATGATAGTGTGACTTGTATACTCCTCCGCAAGTGGTATACCATACAAGTGCATGTAAAATTGCATATACAGATAGTCATGCAACACATAAGTCAACTTTCTTATTCCTTTGTATAAAATTTTTTTTAAGTAAATGAAATAAATGAAGAAGACTAATTCATATCTATTGTATTCTACGATACACTAATACGATTGCCTATTCTGAAAAGAAAAACAATATGAATTTATCATCTAGAAGGTTATAAAATTATTTCTTCAAAAATATATTGGCAGTAAAAATCAATTTCTGTTGATATTGTGTAGATTGCATTGGTTTATTTACGCATTGAAAATATTTACAATTTATTTTAAAGTTTTCATTATCGAAAGCTATTTTCTAAATTGTGTAAAGCTAGGAAATTTAAAATGGCCTATTCTATGTAGTATAAAACAATTTCAGACATAATTTCGAATTTTTGTACAATAGAAGAATTCACTGAAGTTATCCGACATGTGTGTGACGTAATTACATTACAAAATTTAAGAAATGCCTTTATATTGCCAACATAAGTTTCAAGAAAAAAATTTAAGGCTTTCTGACGTACAAAAAGCTTTGATCAGTTGGCAAAAGTAAATCCTATATTAACTTTTACGTAGATTTCTAAACAATAACCCGGCGATTTTGCAATAGAATCGGGTTTTATAAGAGATAATTTCAATAAAATAATACTAGGCCACATCGATCATCTGACATTTTGCAGCTATTGATAGAGTTTTCCAATAGTAGACTTGTTAATAGAAACAACAAAATATCGTGCGATTTTTGTTTGCGACATATTTCAAACACGGAATACTGATTCAGAGGAATTATTGAGGAGTGGAAAATAGACGCATTGGATAAAAGTAGGAGTAGAATTTTAAAATGAAAATGGAGTAAAAATACAACACATTTGTTAAAGTGAAACTAATTGAGTATCGGATGAGATTCAAATACTTTTTTTTTTGAAATGCTTAAAATAAAACATGATATTAAATTAACCTTAAGCAATGCTACTACTCCTAGCAAGTAAAAAGTAGAGTTTAATCTCAGTCATATATTTGTTTAAGGTGACGGTAGTAGAAGGAAGAAATCGGCCATCATCAATGTTATTGAAACAATGGTGCATGAGCCGATGGGTGTTACCCAGCGAATGAGTAAAATATATTTTATATGAAAAAGCTCTCGGCCTGATGGGTGGCATGATTGTTAACAATAGACTAAAAACATTAAAGACATAAAAGCTGCAAACATAGCGAAAATATATACTTTGGAAATAAAATTGATTAATTTTTGATGATTTCCACCTTCGTATTTATGCTTTTATGTTTCAGCAGTTCCTTTTCTCGTTTAAGCGAATGCTGACAGACGCAGATCTTAAGTTACCAATTACTAGTTACCCTCTATTACATAGAGATGGCAGAAATTATAGAAAGCTTTTGTGCTATACATGATTACTTGCGATCACGGTTATGTGAATGTGTGTACACCTGAAAACTACGGAAATCAGACAATAAAGATAATATAAACTTAACGAGATCTTTAGAAATTTTTTTAGAAATGACCTTTATATGACATGAATAGTTAAAATAAATGTTAGAGTTAATGCTTTCATAGTTCAGAGATCGTATTTGTCTGAATAATAATACAAATTGAAGTATTCTACTAAACTAAGCAAGTGTATAATAAATATACTGAAGATTTAGCTGTAATTAGAGTTTTGTTAAACCGATAATTAAAAGTAATTTCAAGAGTCTATAATAAATCTTTATTATATGATAGGAGCATTGTTCAAGAAGTTATTCAATCGAAAACAATTTAAAACGTCCTTACGTTTTGAAATTTTGGTAAATAATCTATATTATGATAATGCTATGCGTCTGTCAGATGATATGTATATACCAAGTATAGGACATGTTATGTTCATATCTGAATGTGAGACTGCGTGCTAATGATAGAAAATAATAAGGAAAATCTTCTTATTATCGAACAAAGGGTTGCAATTACAAAATAATATAAGCACTTGTAAATAATACACAGTTGTTTTCTACGTCTCCTACACGATAACAATTGTAGTTAAACGAAGTTATAAATGCGAGAGTCACAAAATAAATATTTTTAATACGGTTTGTAAAATAATTTCATTTCAGAAAGGATGGTATGTTTCTAGACATTTTGTTATAAGAGATAGGAAAACTTAAAAAATAAATGTGATTTTTTGCCAGGATACAACTGGCTACTTTTGACTTTAACAATACAATTCTTTTAAATCAGATATTGTAGCTAAGGCTATATACATGTTTTTTTGCAATAATTTACTTGATGTAATCCACACATAATTCTAAGCAGTTCATGAAATAGTTTTTTACTTCCCTTTTTTTAAATTTAAAGATCTCAAGTTTTGTATAATACAAGGATAAATTGGAAAATTTTTGAACGGAACAGGAAGAAGGTACATAGTCTCTTTGAAGCTGTATATATTTAATACAATTTTTTTAAAGAAACTTCAAAACTATAAGAATTACTGAATCTTCCTATTATTTTTTACAGTTTCGTTGACTTGAGTATTTGATGAAAACTTTTCACCAGTTAATCATTTCATTAGGTTTGGGCAAGGAAGAAATCTAGAGGGACCGAGTTTGCACGTTCTTTACTAAATGAGGCCTTTCAGCTTTAATGTTTTCTTTCGATTTATCTAATAACGACGCATACTACTGTACCGTTATTGTCTCTTTATTGACATCAATAAGAATTATTCCTCTGAAATTCTATCGCTTTCTAGACGGAATGGTCTTGACTTTCTTTGGAATTGGCTCACTATTTTTGGTGTATTATTTAGATCGCTTTTGGATCTCCGGAGTGGAGTGTTGTTTTATCAGTAGCTATAAAACATCGCAAAACTTCGTTTTCATTACGTTTGTGTGTGTTCAGACATTACTACGAAATAGTCATTCTCATTCGCTTTTGGAAGACGCAACGTGTCAGCATTCTAGTTTGTAATTGTTGCACACAAAGAAGAAAACACACCATGAGCTTCATTTAATTCCACTTTCATATGTTTAGCATTTAGGCCTTTTAAAAAGAAATATTTTGTTACTGCATGGAATTTGTTTTTATTCGTGAATAAGAAAATTCACGAATTGCTCGCTTGGAGCGATAGTAAAAGCCTGTGTTTATGCAAAATATATAACATTTGAAAATTTGACGTAGAGCTGTACGAATAATGGCGCACTCAAGACAAGTGATTATCACGCGACGTGACGTCATCTTCTGGTTCGTTCTAGAAACATTCCGATCTATCCTCCTAATTATATAGATTGACCAAGAACGTTAGGAATAAATATGTATGGAGGAAATGTCGATAACAATCTGTGCAATGCGGTTAATATACTATTCTTTTGTACATACCATGAACAATGAATAGTGTTTGCGTAAATTATCCTTAGAATTGACAAGACTTGTGTATAATTTGTTTAAAGGATTCGTAGTTGTTACTTTAGTTTTGGTTTGTAATTTGGTTATAAATTTGTTTACATATCGCCACTAGTTAGCTTCATCTTCTCTACTGGAACGATATCTCTTCCATCTATGCTATTACTATTACGTTAAATACATTTTTTGGCGTCAAGTATTGTGCTTTCCAAAACATAGTCTACACATTTTTTAACAAGCTTTTGAGTATAAACAAAATATTATCTACAATATATGTATCTAGTTAATGAAATACTTTCTTTAATCAGATTTCCATATAATTAATTACACATTATAATATATTCTCATAAATTAAAATTTAAGACTATGTATATGTAAGTGTTGGTTTGAAGCACTATTTCTGATTTAGATTGTCATTACCAAAAAATAAATTTTTCCACTGAAAAATGGAAAAAGCAAGTGCATTTTCTGTAAGTTTTGTATCTCTTCAAAATTTGATTATAATTTAGATGACTCTGGATTCTTGCGCCATACGAAGTCATTAAGGATTTGGAAGTTTTGTTCGATACCAAGTTACGTTTTACGCCACAAATTGACGTATCTGTTAGGAGACGCTTAGGATTTATTATGCGTAATTATAAACCTTGTACTAATCTAAAAAATTTTCAAGTTCTTTCTTCACTTTAGTATGATCGTGACTAAAATAGGAATTTCTAATATGGTGTCAGTTTTATCAAAATTAGAGACGTATTATAGATTTTCAAATGTTATGAAATTATCCACATTAAAGGGAAGACTAGACAAGGAAATTGTATATAGGCGTTAATGAGCTAAACTAGTTACATAACACGCATTACATTGCAGTGATGATAAATATATTGATGAAGCAGACATAGTGGATTTCAACTTGCATGACTTCAAAAAGTTATTTTGAAATCCATATAGTTCTATGCCTTACTATTATGGAGGTTGCATCTAACTCTAATATTGAAATAATGACCAAAATTTTAAGGATACTTGTGAATTTTCTCTTGTGGCCCAAATTATATAACTATACTGTAACATATAACATAAAAGGAAAAATGAAAATCGGTAACAAAGTACTTATTTAAGATATATAGTAATAGGCTTATCCAAATAATCTATCTATTAATCTAATATCATATCTAGCAGTATAATATAGACATCGTTTACCATATTTATCAGATTTTAAGTCTTTTATAAGAACAAATTTTGTTAAAAATAGTAGAGAAATTCGAACCAACTTGCTTACCCCCACGAACAGATCAACAACAGATTACGAAAAAGAAACAACCTTCCTGCAAGACTGTTAATGAACATACGAATCTATGTATAAATATGACAAGCAACCCTGTAAACTATGTTACCCTTATATTATTGCTTGGCATTATATTCATGTATTTATATTGGCACCTATTGACAATCCGTACAACTAATACAATTAGGACGCTTTTGGTACAAACATAGTTTTAGATTGAAACTTGCAGAATTAATAAAAACTTAGGCAATGACTAAAGTAAAAGTAAAATAACAAATAAAGCAAATAGATTTATTGTCAGGTTCAATTATTTAAACTCCGAGTTCAATTGTAATTTTGCTTAAATTCCAGGAAAAACGGAAGTTGTTGCGCTAAGTATTGCAGCGCAAGTACGAAAACCTTGCCGATAAATAAAGTTTTCACAATATTTTACTCCTTTTTCTATTTTGAGAACGTATCTATTTATCTTCCTTTTGTCTTGTACTAGTGCAGAATTATCACACAAATCGGACATGATTTTACATTTTGGCATATTGGCGAACTCGTAATGAGTAAAGTTTCTTTTGCAAGTCGTAACTAATTATAGGTTAATTTCGATTAAAATGTCAGAGTTGTTTTCCTGCTTGTAATTGACATGTTCTTCTAGTTACCTGTACAATTTCCTGAAACCCTTATGTATTACTCATACTTGCTTTCAAATTAACTTCATAGCTTGTTTGGTATAACATGTACAGTCACAATTAAAATAAAAAGGAAAAGAATTTGCACTGTTAGTTGCTAAACGTTAATATATGTTATTTTCTATATTTTATTCTATACTACAAAGTTATAACCAAATCGCTGTGGTAAATCAACAAAATGAAATGCACAGAACACATACATATGCAAATCTACACAGTATTACGTTAATTAACTTTAATTTAAAATTTATATAGCGTAGTTGGCCCTACAAACGTATTGAAATTATTTTATTTGGATCATTTCTTCGGCACGAAATTTCCCGATTTTTTCGAATTTCTATTGAATTCTTTTTTGGAATTTTTTCATAGTTTTAGACGAAATTTTCCGTTCCTTTTCGATTTTTTAGAATTCAAATGATTTTTCTTCATTTCTTCATAAATTTGAGTCTCTTCTGCCGCACGAAGTTTTCCGCCTTTTTTATTTTATCGATTTTTTTTCGTTTTTCGAAAGTTTTTTTTTATATTTTCATATACTTGGAATTCTCCCTTCGACGTGAATTTTTTCATATCTTTATTAAAAGCTAGATACTAAACGTTAATGTATGTTGTTGTCCATATTTCATTCTGTATTACAGATGAATAAATAAATCCGCGTATGGTAAATTAACAAAACAAATTGCATGGAACGCACGTATGCAAATATTTACAGTATTACATTAAATAACTTCAATTTAGAATTTATACAGCGTATTTGACTTTACAAATGTGTTGAAATTATGTTAATTTCAAACTGAATAATAGTTATTAAAAAACTGGGCTCAATTTAAATTGAACTATCAATTCCAATACGAAAGTATTTTGAAATCATTGGTATTACGGTAAGTTTAATACTAATATGGCTAATATTTAAAAATATAAATCTACATACAGACATTATGATAGCATTAATATTTTAATGTTAAGAAGAACATTGAGCTTAACTAAATAATGTTTTAATGCATGAGGCTTTAATTAACATATGCAATTCATGTGGGATAAACTGGAAAACGTAGTCTGTTTCAAATTACCTGTTAACTAATTAAGCAACAAAATGAGATGGTAAGCCAATATACAGTATATCGTTTAATAAAAGCGAAAAATTTCACGGGACGTTCCCTTGAGTTGCGCTGAGCAATAATGTTTCTATATATACATATGTATATGCCTGATCTTCTATTGAGGCAACGATGTAGACATTACGATTGTAAGGGGGTGTCGTGATTGTTAGTTTATATGACTACCACTATTACTGGTTACTGTTCTCATGAATGATTATACAAATAATTCATAATTTGTAGGTTCGCTATAAAGCAGGTGTTGCCACCAGCGTCTTTATGAAATGGTTTGTTCTCGGAAAAATATTCATGATTGTGAATGCTCTTAAAAATTTTCACACAGGAACACTTTTGCTTAGATTAACTCAAAGAACAGTATTTTGAAATTGGACAAAACATTATTCAAATAATCAAATACTAGTTTATATGATTCCGTTCTATTCAGTAAACGTCTGAGAATAATTTAAATATTAATAACACTCTGTTCACGACGCGTTTCGAGTATATCAACTCTCTTCAGGTAAATCGTGGTGTTATTAACGAGCTTATTCTCCTTATTCTCATATTATTCACTAATAATACCACAGTTTTCCTGAAGAGAGTTGATATACATGAAACGTATTGTAAACAGACTGTGATTGCCATTCGAATTATTCTCAGACGTTCACCAAATGACGTATGCTAAGTTTAGAAGTGATCTGTCTATATAGGCATCGTTGCTACAATGTCGTGCATTTGCCTGGACAAAGACGAACTTCTTTCGGATAATTGTATGTTTGCACGATAGAGGGAGGTATTGTTTTTCCGTTCTATTCAATTTAAAAGTATATAAGCATTTAACATCTGAACAATTAAACTGAACTTATTAAATTGTTGATTTGATTTGAATTAGTCAAGGGTACCACCTGTTTGCCTCTTCATGTGGTAGACATTAAGTATACGGTATAGTTTTTATTGGATGACAGGATATTGTTACTAAGTCAAACACATATTTGGCGAGCATAATTATTTTCTGTATACTCGATTTCTTTCCTTAAATCTCTCAGTTTACAATAACTCTGGTGTTATCGTTACCAAATACAGTAAATGAAGGAAATGATAACCAAATGGAGAAGAAGACGAGAAATTAAGCACAACTCGTGTTGAAAACGACTTGTGCTTAATTTTAATATTGAAAACAATACTCTCAGACAAAAGGTGAGATGTAAGATAAAGCGCCGATTATTAAGAAAGAGAGAAGTAAAAATTGTACAAACTGCAACGAATGTGAAAGTACTTGAGAATATGAAAACGAGATAAGGAAATAAAAATATAAAAGTGATACAAGTCTCTCTCAATTGAGTTTATTGCGGAAAATGAAAGATTACGTTGCGCAAACAAGTATAAGCAGAAAGTAAGAGATAAATTAATGAAAACATAACAGGAGAAGATGAGAACACACTAGAAAGGAATACCTATTAGAAAGAGATGCAGAAATTGGAGAATGGCATAAAGAATAATAATAATGATAATAATATCATGCTATCTGCTTCTGGGGTTCCAGCCCGGAAACCCAGAAGCAGACAGCATGGACCACGACCGCGGAAGTCTACGTACCAAATTGATAATAATATCATTTATTATCGAACAAGCAGTGTTTAATTATAAGATATGTACAAGTATATCTTACAAATTCATTACAAGATATTGAAGATATGTAAAAGACATTACGACGATTGAAGATTTGTCCAAAGTATTTGAGCCCGGAACTAGTACTTTGAGAACCCCGTGAAATACCTAAAATGAGGTGTAAGGCAACAGTTTGAAAATTTCGTGGCCAAAGGCTGATAGTTAGCGTTGTACTGGAGGCATTAAGCGCCCCTTATATTTTGTCTTAACCGGTCATGAGAATCTTGGAATGGGCGAATTGTTATTCCTTTACTTGGCCATCGGAGCAGTATAGGAAAGCACAGAGAATCCAGAACAGGATATACGGGAGATTCTAAAGTTGTAAGGCAAGTACTCACCACGTAAAAAGCAAACTGGGAAGGTAAGGATGGATCAGGATCATATACATAGGTAAGGATATATGAAGCTGTGAGGGTCAATACCATATTGGAGCTGGGATTGATGTTCGATGGAGAAATCCGATAAGTTAGGTGATCTGAAATTTCTAAGCTCAAAATGCAGAAGCTGGTGAAATAGTCTCGAGAATACATGGATGCCAAAGGAATCATGTCAGGACTGATTTCGATAGGCATAGGGAAAGACACGAAGAAGTTCCAGACGGACGTGAAAACTACAATAGATTTGGAAGTGGCAGTGGAATTGATTGTGTGACAACTTCAGGTAATCTATCTAATGATTAGGTATTAATTTACTGATAAATACTAGTCGATTATAGTGTAATCATCATCTCTCCATTTGTTTTCAAAACGTTAATTTGGCGATAATATTTGAGAGTGATTTTTCGTAGCGTTTGTAAAGCTTTGAGATTAATCTATTACATAACAAAGTATTAGACGGGACTTTCAATCTGAATATTTTGTATACCTTAAATTTAACACGTTGTAGTTAAATAGTAGGAATCTAGTACCGCTTCAGAATTTGTGCATTTCGAATCTTGTTCGTGTATATTTAGGTTATAATTTTTTGTAACTAGATGTTTTATTTACGAATGTGGCTATTTATTAATATATTTAATTAAACTCTAGAAATTAACTTTCATTTTGACGAAGCTTTCCATTAATTTTAATCATATTTTAGTGACATAATGGGCACATAATAAATATTTTTTATATAAAAAAATAAAGACCATTTAGGTTATGTGTTTATCAAGATATTCTTCCCAGACCATAAAGAAAATGTAAAACGTAATTACCCACAAAAATTCTTGGGTTCTTTTATTCAGATCAGGAGGGGAAGCGACCGAGAAGTTTTCATATTCGTCTCAAGTGTATCATAAATTCTCACTCTTACCCACATCACGCAACAAGATATCAAAATGTGTTGAATTAATATGAATATTACTACATTTTTATACCTCTTTATACCTCTTACATAAAAATGATATCTTAGGCGTTGATGTATCCTATCATTAGGTGTAAAATATATTTAAAGGTTCTTTTCTTAAGGAAAAATTTATCTTTTAACATTTATTCAATTTTTATCATATCATAAATTACTAACATTTACAAGCATGAACGACATTATACCTGAAGATTCTGATAAAAATTTCTGTTATCGTTACACCTTGCAACGTTAACATAAAAAATATATTGAAACTTTAAATGGTAGAATAATCAAGTTTTTGGAATTACTAAACGTCAATCAATCGTTTCATCTAAAATATGAACATCTATAAATACATAAAACTATAAATGTTAACTACAATAAATAATGAGCTTAATATTGGAAAAAGGAAACATTGCTTTATCATGTAAGTGTTTATTATCCTACTAACAAAGATCCTTTAGATTTTTTCAGAAATTGCTGAATAGGTAAAGAAAAACTGATTAAATAAGAAGAATTTTCTACCTGTCTATCACTTAACTACGCTCAGTATAATGTTTCAGATCGTCTACATATGTATATAGAATCATTTGGCGTTCTGTAGCGTTCTAATTTAGGTCCACTATTCCTCCTTATATTTATTAATAACATATTAAAATTATTAAGGCATAAGGGATTTCTTATGTAATTAACATAGAATCTATAACTGCATTAATGATTTTGATGATGATCTTTAGCTGGTATCAGCAGAACAAGTATACATTGAATACTGACAAGTGTTGTGTAGTGTTCTACAGGAAAAGGAAAGATTCCGCTATTTTTCATAACAATATTGATGGTCGCGCCCTTACCTATGATGAAATGGTAAAAGATTAAGGTAATCTATTTGATAGAGATTAATTCTTAATAGCGCTATATCTGCTCTCTGTAGAGCTGCTTATGCAACACTTCAGTTCGTTATGTGAACTTTTAAATATAAGGTTAATTCGAACATAATCAAATGCGGGTATTGTTTTTCTGTACGCTAATGAAATACACCTCGATAGTCTGAAGCTCTATTTATCCTGTCGTAAGTTGAAACTTGAGTGTGTTCAGTGTAGATTTCTGAAATCTCTAAGTTTGAAGGTGAATGGTGTCTATTTTTGTAGGAATAATGATCATTCCTCGTTTTTACAAGAACACAGCTTAGTTTTATTGAATATCCGTTGTGATATTGCTACTGCCAAATTCCTTCATAACCTTGTTCATGATAGGATCAATTTACTTCAAATGATTATTTTCAATATTTTCTTCTGTCTTTATGTAACATTATGTAAAACAAATTCTAGCGGATAGTATACCAAATGACGAAAAACGCAGACAAGTATTTATATGACATTTTTATGAGACTAGATTGATACCATCAACTAGATTTACTTATACATTACATGTGCCTCTCAGACGCACAATCAAGGACAATTCGATCTTGGGGTAACTTTTGATTTAAAATTAAGCTTCTTTCAGCATATTTCTTCTATCTCTTCATCGGGCCCTGTCCCTTGGCTTCCTTATTAAATGCCGGCAATTTAGTGCTGCCAATTCTCTTGCGACAGTTTACTACTCTTTGGTACGGAGTAAACTAGAGTATGCATTCGTGGCATGATATTAGCATTACATATGTATATTAACAAATTTTACTTGAGAGAGTGGAGGGATTCCTAAAATATTTCTCTTTTAAAGCTAATGGTGCTTACTCCGATTACAGTACTTGTTACACTGGTTTGCTTTCCAGATACAATTTCTTATTTCTTTCTGTAAGGCGAGAACAACAGTTTTAGGTTTGCCTCGCAGCTGCTTGATATTAATATTGAAGATCCTGGCTTGTTGAGTCCGCTTTGACTTTTTGTACCACTTAGGTACAAGATCACATCATTTTTTATATGCAGCAAGAACTAAAATCAATTGAATTATTAAATCTCGTTTATATGATGTGGTTAAAATTTATAATAAATTTAATGGTACTTGATTATTTATTAGATTTGTGTTGTTAGATTATCGTTTTCTCTTTACCGTTATACTTCTAACTATTGTAAGTTGTATATATGTAATATTGCATGATGTCATAAGTTTGTCCTGGAAATGGGAAACTGTTGTGCAAACAAATAAATAAACATATTACATATTTATATTATCATCATAAAATATTATCATTTGCACCCTAAGGAATGTTTTAAGAATACTAGTTAGGTGTTTGGAGGCAAGTCATGCTACTTAACTACCGTAAACTGTAAAAGAATGTAAGTAGTCTACTTTCTGAACGTAGTCTACTTTTCTTAAGTGACACGTTCTGAGTTGTTAAACCTAAAATGACCAGATTAAAGAAGGTCAGCACATTATTAATCTGGTACGTAGACTTCCGCGATCGTGGTCCATGCTATCTGGGCTTCCGGGATGGAACCACGTCACTTGTATATCTACGACGTTTGGTACCCATTTGTATGGGACATCTTCAGGGCTCAACTACTGCACTGAAACTGTTTCAGTGCAGTAGTTGAGCCCTATACAAATGGGTACGAAGCGTCGGCAGATATACAACTGACGCGGTTCCAGCCCGGAAGCCCAAAAGCTGATAGCATAGTCAGCACATTATCTTCAAAGAAAATCAAGCAACTCTATAGTTTGGTGGTAGATTCACTGCCTGCAAAAATGAGCAGGTCCTTTGCAAAGCCATACTGTCATCCATATCGGTTCTAGGTTCCTGTGACGCTTATACAATTTGTTGGTATACTATCGGTCTCCTTTATGATATCATCGAAGACCAAATTAAATTGAAGCGAGCTCAGTACATATTGAATCAAGTGTTTATCAATTAAAAATTAATTATTTTCTAAATTTTCTGTTATTATAGCACTTCTATTGTTTTCATATGTCTTTTTTTTCTTAAGTTAAATATTTATCTTTTAACATTTTCTCTTATGGAAATATCGACTAATATATACGTTAATGTTGCTATAAAAATATAGTTAATATAAATATCAATCGCTGAATTCTTAATTCGCTATTTTTTATTTAATTTTAATTTAGTTGGGTTGGGTTGGTAATCTGTAATTGGACAATAATTTGTTATTATTATTATTAGCTAATTCTCGCTAATTACCCTTTTTTAATTGACTTTCGTAGAAAAAAATAAAGACACTCACTTTTAAAGATGAAACATTACGAAAGCACTTACCACCTGAAACAGAAAAGAATTACTTCAATAAAATTGTAATTATTCAGTATAAAAAGAGAGAAAGAACTCATACTCACGGATCTTTAAAGCGTATCCCTTTTATTATCGTTTGTTCCGAATCTCACACTAAGCCAGGAATTAAACATTCATTTTCAACAGTCCACAGAAAAAACACAAGGCAAAAAAATTCTACACACAGTCAGCTAAAAGGGGTCTTTCTAAATCCACTGAATTTCAATCGGTAAAAAAAGTTACCCGGTTCCCGATAAAGTGATAATCCCCACTCTGACACTAATTATTGTTGATGGTTTATTCATGGACGATCAACTTGAATACAAGTATACTTCAGATGGTATAAATTATATCCCACAGTACCCATATTAAATTTATTTAATCTTTTCTGTTAACAGATTTCAAAGAGTCCCTATATTTCAGATTGTTTAGTGAATGTACGCAAAAGATTAAATGATAAAAAGTTATGTCAGGGAAGGTATCATGTTTCTGTTTACGATAATGTTAAAATATTTAAGTGGTTTCCGCAGAACCAATTAGTTTCAACACTTTAAACTGAATGAACGTGTTATTTTAATATGTACGTAATTAAGTAATGTATATACGAACATAATATATCAATAAGAAATCTTGACTTTTTCTATTTTAGTTTCAACTTTTTTGCAGTTTGTATCAATTATTATTAATACAAATATAATTAGTTTCAATTTTATCAAATACTTAACTGATGTGCCCTTTTCTTGATGAAAATCCATAACAAATTAAACACAAAAACTCTGTTGTCTGATTTTCACAAAATATCTTTATTAAAAAATAGAAACAATTGTTTAGCCAGTACTGTGGCATTTTCAGACTAAAAGATAAATCTCACATAAACAATTAAGAAATCGTACTTTATTTCTCTAGTTTCAAGTAATGATAACTTTATCCCTCTATTTTCCGAATGTAGAATGGTGAACTCTGAATTAAAAGAATGATTACAAGTGCTTAAATGTACTACATAGTTTGAATCATTTTTGTTATGATTAAAACTTCTTCTGTATTCTGATTTCCTTTCTTCCATAGATATTCTAGTTTGACCGGCATATATCTTAGAGCAATTACCACAAGAAAACTTATAAATTACTGATTTGTTGGATTTATTTATTTTGTCTTTTTTATTTTTAATTAATTTTCCTAGCGTTAATCAAAATATATAAAGATAATATGCCAATTCGACCAGTAGTATGCTTCTCAAAATTCAATGTAATTAATATTATTGGTGATCTTTCGGTTAATAATAATGTAGATCTTGTAACTAAACAAAGAATTTTAAGTGCTTTATCAGTTTGCATCTCCCAAAATTATTTTCAATTTAATAATAATAATATTTATTCTTCCAATAAAAAAGGTCCAGTTATGGGTAACCTTATTAACCCACTCCCAGCAGAAATTTTTGTTCATCGTTTGGGAATTAAGATCGATAATTACCCGTTGTTTAAGAATGTCTAATGTTGGCATAGATATGTAAATGATATATTCGCCTGGTTCATAGGAACTAAAAGATAGCTAAATGGTTTTCTCACTTTTATTAACAGTTTACACTCGAATATAAAATTTATAATTGAAATAGAAATTAACAATTCTTTAAATTTTCTAGATTTAACAATATCTAAAAATAATAATCGTTTAGAATATGCAATTTATCACAAACCTACCTACAGAGAGATACTACCATACATAATTGTTCCGCTTATTCAAAAAATAGCAGCGCATAATAGTATGATACACAGATTGTTAACCATTTACCTTACCACTTGCAATTTTCAGAAAGAATTAAATATCATGAAACAAATTGCGGTTAATAAGAGCGATTTAATTCAGAGCTAAAAAAACGAAAACATAAAAAAGCCCTATGAATGATATATCCGACTACAGGAAACCAAACAAGTATAATCTGTTAAGTTACTAGGCTCACAGAAGCTAAAAAATAAAATAACTTCTCGGAACTTAAAAAATACTCTTTAAACAGAAAATAAATATAACTTGCCAAAACTTATAAAATACTTTCTAAATACAGAAAATAAATTCAATTAATTAAATTCTCAAATGTCCATCCTGCTTGCGCTAAACAGTACCCCTGTCTATTATAAAATTCATTTCGAATATTGGCCAGTACAAGAGGATTAATAATTTGGAATTGGTGTTCGATATTAGCCCGTAATTCTTCAAAATTATTAGCCCTTTCGTCTTGATGCCCATATAAATTTGATTTTATGTAACTCCATAAAAAAAGACATTTGGGGCTAAGTCTGGTGACCTTGGTGGCCAGCGAATTGTACGACTATTAGATATAATTCTTTGGGGGGAATATATTATTTAAATATTCATTCACAATTCTAATTCCATGGGCCGGACAACCATCATGCTGGAACCATACGTTCTCTAAATTGGGATTAATAGTTTTCAAAGCAGGGACAATGTCGTTTCGAAGAAGATTTAAACATATTTCCCCATTTAAATTTCCTTCGATAAAGAATGGACCAATAATGTTATTCCCATAAATACCAGCCCAAACATTCAATTTTTCAGGATACTGTGTCCCCGTATTCAATTGTCGATACTCGTTTTCAATAGACCAATATCATATCGAAGATTCGACGGATTGTGTTTACCGTGCAACGGAAACGTGGATTCATCGGTAAACACGATAGTCTCAATGAAGTGTTCATTCGCATTTACACGTTCTATGACAGTTTCATAAAATTTCATTCTGCGGTGTTGATCAGCATGAAAAATTTCCTGACGAGTTTGGTATTTATAGGACGTGTAATTATTTTTCTTTAATATCTTATGAACTTTACCCACGCTAATACCTATCTCTTCTGATATTTTAGATATAGTAATATTGGAATTTTCTTCGACCATTGCGCACACTATGACTTCCTGCATTTCTTTATCGTTATTTATTCTCCGTATTTTATGACATTTACATCCCAAAATGCAACCTTCTGATTTAAACTTTTTAACTACTAATGATATTGTTGTTAATGCAGGAAAGGGACGATCTACATACTTTTCAGAGAAAAGGCGCTGGATACGGCGCAAAGAATTACCTTTCAAAGCCCATGTTATCATTTGAATTATTTCTTCCAATGTATATATTATCAAAATAATATAATTAAAAAAATATTTAAATTTAAAGGTCTTACCGTAACACACTCTCCCAAATGCAAACCACGAATGACCGTTAATACGATATCGATACGCCTACAGTCAAATTAGTGGTAGGGCTGCAGCTAGTACGATCAGTAGTCAGTTATAGTCGTGGTTCAAATGACTCGCGCCCCACCACTTTACATTCTGATGGGTATTTGGCAGCCAGACCCGAATATAATGTGGTACAGTTTTCGTAGCGAGGTAAAATGAATGCACGGTATATAGGTCAAACTGATCTATGAAAACGAGGACATTAGAACACAAAAGAAGTTTTAATCATAACGAAAATGATTCCAATTATGTAGTACATTTAAATACTTGTTAACATTTTAATTCAGAGTTCAGTATTCTACATTCGGAAAATAAAGGGATAAAGTTATCATTACTTGAAACAAGAAAAATAATCAAATATAAAAAATGTAATAGTTTATAATCCTTCACCGTTAAACTTATTTTCACTACCGTGAAAAGATAATAGTCAATGAAAAAGTATTGAACAGTTTCTTCAGAAATATTTAATTGGGGAAAGCTATTAAAGCGGAAATATATATATAATGCTTCTATCTGAAGTCGTCCAGGACTTAAGAATAAGGGGTTTTTTGATATATCATGGCAAAACTTCTTCCTAAATTACTGCGCTTATATTAAGTTTGTTGAAGGAAAATAAAATCAAAATTGTAGCTCGCAATACATGTTTTGGTCGGTCATGCTGTGAAACGATTTTTGTCGCAAGCGAAAAGTTTCGGACGATAATGCATAGATCTACAAGTGACATTATATTCACCGTAAAGCGACTCACAGACTGTTAGGTTTTGTCACAGGCAAATCGAATTGCTTTTCTACCGGAGAGTGATTTTCTTGCACATATTGTCATGAAGAAAAGAGGGTGTATTGTGTACATCTCGTCAATAAACACAGAAAACCGTATGGAGATCATTTATATAAACAAACATATCGAAAAGCATGGTGAAACAGGTTTCATTTCTATGTTTTTTGTGTTGAAGGCATGTCTGAATATATGTAATCTACAAATAAAGGTAACTGATACTGTCGTTGTAACTGCTGGAATGGCAACGAATTTATTGAGTACTAGTTCTGAGACTGGTGTTTGTTTGATTACTAGTAATCGTGAAAGTAAAGGTTGCTTGCTTTAATTTTAGCTAAAGCGTTTGCTGTATATTAGTTGAATTTTTAATGTGTCAAAAATGATTCAATCTAGGGAAGGAAACTCCTAAAAACTATTGATTCCACATTCAGACTTGTTAGACTTATTAATTTTTTTCTAATAAATTCAATTCTTTTTTGTTACAAAGCTTTAAATGTTCATAATTGAAGTCACTATCTTTGCATTTTCTACTAGAAGTAGGCGTACTTGTAGTACAGTTAATAATAGGGATTTAAAATATCATGATAGCGTTTCTTCTCCGAAAAGAGAGACCGCAATTATGTCATTGCCAATTATCCTCACTACTGTTATTGTCATTTTCTATAGTTTTTGTGAACTTACTGTAAATTATTACCTAATCTTTTTTTTTTGTGAGTTCGTATGATTAATAATATCTCGCAAAATGTGGTAGGCCGTTGAAATACTGTCATTTATTTGTAGTTGTAATGATTTTGACTCTGCTCTGAGAACGGGTATTTTGTAAATTTTTCTTCGAAACTGATCTTTTAAGTTCTTCCATTTTGTTTTTGAAGCTTTCCCTAGAAATAAATGCGTAAAGAATGAATTGCAATATTATAAAAAAAGACTTTTCTTCTTATTTTATTGAATATATTTAGCTGTCATTCCAGATGGAGATCTATCGTCAGCAAATTAATTTTTGAAATAGAGTAAATTACATAGAAAGAACTCGTACACGATTACATGCCTATACCAATTGAGGAACGTCTATAAAAAGTAAACGAATTTTTAACTGTCGGCAAAACAAATATGGTCTACAAATACATTTTAAACGCGCCAGTATTTACGATTATTTTAATCCGTGGAAATTCTTAAACTGTTTTGGATCTATCGACAGCAAATATTGTCGAACAAAATGTCCATCAAATGTAGGTTAAAAGTTCTTTAATAATTTAAAGTATCTTTCCATTTTGCTACAAGCAGTTGCTGACGCTTCTTGAGTTGAAAGTTAAAATTTTTTCAATGTAGTTAATACCACCTTCGATACGACTACGCTATTAGATTGTTGTACTCTTATGGCAGTTAGTAAGATTGAAGATGGCGGTTGATGTGGTTTTTTGTATGCATCATAACATTAACAGCAGAATTTTTTGTATAGTCTTTTGTTTTGTCCATATATAACCACTTTCTTATTTTTCATTTCTGATTTAATTGTATTTTCAATACGTTCACGAGGATATGGTATAAAATTTTGTAAAGTTGCCAACTAGGTAATATACGATTCAGGTATCTATTTCAGAATGAGCGAAATGATTCGTTGTTTAGTAAGTAAACGGTAGACAAAATAAGTTTACACATAAATCGAATAGAAATTACTCATTCCACCGTTCATCAGTTTTTTTTATAATTATGTATTTTTCATGTGTCGTTTACAGTCACATCAGAAACATATCGCAAGCTATACATTTCATTTTGGAGCAATCGTAAACTAAATCTGCTAAATTTTTAATAAATTTATTCACTACGTCCAACAACGGTCATTTTATACATAACGTACAACAGCCCATATAGAAGACTACGCATCCGCGCTCGGCACGTTCATTTCAGTCGGGGAGTAAATCACAATTGAGAATTGAGAAGGTTTGCTGAGCTTTACATATTTACGCAGGCAATATTTTACTTGTGTATCATAATACTACAGGGAATAAATACAAAATCCTTATACACTTTATTGTTATTGTTATTATTAATATTATTAAATATGTAATATGTAAATATGTTAAAAACACTTAGCTCTAAGCCTTATAATATTATATACACAATTGGTGCAACAGTCACGTTATTTTCAAGAAAAAATAGTATTAACTTTGACTTATTGTTGGTGACAAATACTTCGCTTTCAATTGTACATAACAATTATACTATCAGACTGTTTCTTTCATACATGCGTACGCATTTACATATACCCAAATAACTCAAATAACAAAACTTAATAGAAGGTTTATAAATTTATGTTTTATATGATTTAAAATTGTAAGAAATCATGAAGATAGGTTATAATAATAAATTTTAATTTTAAAAAATGATAATTTTAATTATAGCACAATATGTTATATATTATGTGTAGTTTACAATTATCATTTTTGTAAAACTACAAATTTAAAAACGAAATTGATCAGGCAGAAAACGGTAACAACGAGTATCTCATTATTTCCCGTTTTCTCGACCAACTGATAGAATTTACGATGTAAAATAATTTGAAAGGAATTAACATAATTGAATAGCATACGTATAGGTGAATCTTTTTCTCATTTCTTCGATATTACGTCTTTTGAAATTTCGTGAAACATTCCAAGCGGCTGACTATATTCGTGCTTGGATGAAAATGCATCTCGCCCTAATCCCACCTCGCCCGTTTCTGTTCCGTTCATATTTTTCAGACAGAACTAGTAGGAACTGGAGCGTTGCGGTAAATCATTGCGCGTTGGATATCAGAAAAGGAAGGTCACTTTGGCGTAATTGAATCGTGAAAAAGCACACGAAATACTAGTTGCGGATGTTCGTTGACCATTAATGGAATAGTGTTCTCGAAAGCCCAGTTTCCTTAAGGATTGTTCCGGGCGAACTATGTCTGCAGCAAAACATGATTAACGACCTATTTAGACCAAATTGATTTATTTTCATATTTAGAGAATTATTTACGTGTAATATACTTTGTTCTGTGTTAAAACAATTAATTCATTTCTAAAAAAAATTTAATACAAAATTATATTTAAAATATATCAGTAGCTTTAATTAAAAATATTTATTTTACATACAAAATCCTTATACACTTTATTATTGTGATTATTATTAATAATATTATTATATTATTATTACTAAATACGTATAATGTAAATAAAAAGTTAAAAGCACTTAGTTCTAAGCCATATAGGATTACGTACACACTTGCAATAATAGTAGTATTAACTTTAATTTATTGCTAGCGACGAATATTTCACTTTCGATTGAATATAACTTTATTATCAAAATGAAATGAATTGATCTGGTACGTAGACTTCCACGGTCGTGATCCATGCTATTTGCTTCTGCGCTTCCGGGCTGGAACCGCGTCACTTGTATATCTGCCGACGTTTCGTACCCATCTGTATGGGACATCTTCAGGGCTCAATTACTGCACTGAAACTGGGTACGAAACGTCGGCAGATATACAAGTGACGCGGTTCCAGCCCGGAAGCCCAGAAGCAGATAGTATGAAATGAATTGCTTCCATATTCCTGTAAATGTCCTTATTTTATATACTTATGTAAATATAGTAGAACAAAAACATATAAGATACAAAAAACTCAGTATAATTTGTGTAATCAGAAATTATTATAATAATATTATAATTTATAATAAATATTATTACATAAAAAATATTTAACAATTTGTTTAATTTTTCTTAAGCTGAATTAATTTATTTAATCTTTTCTAGAAAACTTAAAATTGCGAAAGTCTTGTAGTAATTAAACTACATATTTCCCTCTAATTATTTATAGATCGATGTATGTATTTATGACGAAACTAGATATTGATTGACACATTTTAGAACAAATACCAATAAACGAACCTATGCTTTCAAGAAAAAAGAATACTGCGTTTAATACACGTAGTGAATACATAAATAAAGAAAGGCACTATTACTGTGTATAAAGATATTGTTTCAACACTGAAAATAATGGAGGACATATGAAGATGATTTGACGGGATGCTCGACCATTACTACGATCTTCCCGAAAAACTTAGCATTATATTCTAATTCTTCAATCATTTTTGTGGTGATAGCTGGGATTTGGTTAATTTTCGACATTGTGTTTGAAAGATACAGAAGTATAGAATATTAATAATACACAGACTGATTAAATTTTCACGAATTTTATTTTTTTGTATATAACGACTCTTTCGTCACGCACATTAGCTTTTTCAAAATATAGAGGTGAACTAAATTTTAACGTATGCATGTACATTGCAAAACTAAAAATTTTTTAAATTTTACAATGTTTGTTCCGATAAGAACAGAAAATACATATATAATATTTAGCAGTCGCCGCCAAGAAAAATATTTCTTTTTGTGTACACGTGGTAAATTATTTCATAATAGCGCCATATTATAATTACTCTTTAGAATTAGTCATAAGGAGAGAGAGGTGACAAATTCTTTTAAATTGCGTGAGAACTTCCGCAAAAAAATAATAATGGATCTAAGAAAGATTGAAAGAATATAATAGAACCATGACGTAATATTGAAGAGAGCTTTATTTTATTTTATCCTAAGACACGTGAATTTTGAAATATATCTTTTCAGAAGAACAAATATAATAAATTAATATTTCCCGTTACCGACCACTCTTGTCTAGATGGAGTATTTCTCCCACAAGGGCTTACGTTTATCTTTAGGGGAATTACAAGAAATGTCAGTCAATGTATTCTTTCTCTGCTCTGAAAAAACAATTTTTCGTGGAATATATATGTACATATGTGTCTCCAACATATGACTTTCTATTTTTGTTTATATGTATAATGTAAATATTCTAAAATAATATTAGTGTTTATTATTAGAACTCAATTTTGAATTAATTGTTAATATTAACAATTAATTAATTAATAATAATAATAATAATAATAATAATTTAGTGCTCAGAAATTGTATTTGTACAATGGGCTGAAGATAATAAATAATAATTATTAATATTCATTAAATAATTTAATTCAATCAATTAAATAATTATTTAATTGATTGAATTATATATATTAATTTAAATTATTTAATGAATATTAATAATTATTATTTATTATCTTCAGCCCATTGTACAAATACAATTTCTGAGCACTAAATTAGGCCTACATTGCAAAATGAGTAAAATATAAAATATGTAAGTGCTAATAGATATTACAAGGATAATATATTAGAATAGCTTAATAGTTTTAATTTTATTATATTGTCTATTATTTACTAATATTTTAAATAAATATTAACTAATCTAATCCTAATTCGGGTAACTTACTACTTCTTGGGTTTATCAACGTAACTTATTATTTACTAAAGAAGTCCTTGGGCACTATTAGGCTTCTAGAACTAATAAATATAATTGAAATTAAAATAAATTATATAGTTTTACAAATTGTTTTTAAATATACTTTTCTATTTCTCTCTTTTTATTCTCTTTCTTTATATTATTTTGTGGAAAAATTGATTTTGTTGTTGGGGTCTTTTTTGTAGTATTTAATCTACTATCAACAGCTGGTAACTGTTTTTCGTACTTAATTCTGAATGGATGTTATCGCTATAATAATAATATTTACTACTACTAATAATAATAAAATAGTAATAAAAATAATAATAGTGTGCCAACAGGTTAACGCTGATAATTAAGCCGCGCTCGTGATGCGACTTAAGATCTTTGGTTGCCAATATTAAACGAATGTTGATAGCTAAAGATAGCTTAAACAGGAAAGCAAACACAGAAAATCTTTCTGGACAGCAGGCCGTAAAACTTGGTCCCAAGACCCTCGATGTGATAAGTAGGCTATTGACTGCTTTAAAAATCATGTGATTTAAAGGAGGTATATTTTATGTGTAAAAAATGAAAAGAGCTATTTGGAGTGATGGTATTTGTACACATAAGTTTTCTGCATATTGAGAAATCTAATTTATTATTAATAGGTTTAATTTTTAGATCCAGGTAATTGATACGTTTCTCTGCTTCTTTCTCTATTATAATTGTATGTTTACGTGAGTCAAATGATTTAAAAACTTATTTAGTTATCTGCCCGTATCCAACCACAAACAGATGACATAATCCACATATCTATACCAAAGTACGATACAATCCTTCAACTGTCGTTGACTATCGAATAATTGTTCTTAAAAAAATCATCCAAATGTTAAACATAAGCGGTGATAAGGAAGAAACCATTGGAATGCCTTCT
Organism: Dermolepida albohirtum; assembly: GCA_031893035.1. Lineage (NCBI taxonomy): Eukaryota > Metazoa > Arthropoda > Insecta > Coleoptera > Scarabaeidae > Dermolepida > Dermolepida albohirtum. Next base: position 125,158 of record JAVIWB010001686.1, read on the forward strand.
CTTTGTTTGCAAAAATTATTATTAAATTAGGAAAAAGTGAGCTTAATAAAGTGAGTAATATGAGCTTAAAATTAAATAACAAATTAAAGAAACTTAATTATAAAGTTGCATTTTATAATTTTAAAAATTCGAAACACTATTTAGTTAATAATACATAAATTAGATTTCGATAAATACAGATTCATGTATATATTTACAAAATAATTTGTAACGATTGTCCTAAAAGTTATATAGGTCAGACAGGCAAGAATTTTAAAGCAAGATTTTAAGTCCACATAAGATCGGTTATGTTAAGCAAAGAATTCCAATTTAGTAAATCGTGTGATAATGATTGGTGTGAAAGATTATATGTGGAGAAGAAAGGCTACAAACTTAACATCCTAAACTCATATTATATAAAAGAAAACCGCATATAAGTTAGTCAAGTTAGTGATCCAATTGATCTGGTAAGAGTTGATTTACTTAACCCCCGAACTATGCAACTTTTACTCAGCTTATTGTTCAGGAAAGATTCCTTCCACTATCATTAGTTTCAAGAATTTTGTAAAATATGGTTTTAATATGTGTACCCATCTATTGTACTGTAAAAATTGTTTAGTTTAACATTGTTTTTTATGAAGATGCCGTAAGCCGAAATGTTTATGGAGAAACGTATTTAAATATAATTTGTAAAACTACACCAAGTATTTTAATTACAATTATATTTATTAGATAAAAATGTTTCACCAAGAGCCAACAATACAATCAATTAATATATTTCTTCTAGTAGCTATTACACTATTCACTTAAATAAGCATAGGTGAGACAGTTTATGGTACAACAACGAGTTCAAATTGTTGAATTATTTCATGAAAATCAGCGTTCTGTGAAAAGAGTTTTTAGAAAATTATGTGAATTTTATGGTTTACATAGACGTCCAGCTGAAAGCACTATTGGTCGAATTATTAAAAAATTTTAAGAGACCGGTTCCGTGGAAGATCAAAAAAGTGAAAAATGCAGTCGTAGTGGTCGTTCTCAAAAATATATTGGTTTGGTTCGTGAAAGTGTTGCTGAAGATCCTGAAAAGTCGATTAGAAGACGTTCACAACAACTTGGACTTGGTGGATCAACAACATGGCGTATTTTACAGAAGGATTTAGCTCTGAAGGCATATAAGTTTCAAATAACACAGGAACTGAAGCCATTAGATCACTTAAAACGTCGCTCATTTGTCAATTTCATCAATGAACAACCAGCTGATGTTTTCCGATGAGGCAAATTTTGAACTTGGTGGCTATGTTAATAAACAAAATGGCCGTATCTGGGGTGAGGAAAATGCACGAATTATTCATGAGAAACAGATACATCCCAAACGAGTGTGCATTATGGTCAGGTGGTGTAATTGGACCTTACTTCTTTGAAAATGCTGCTAGTGAAGCTGTAACTGTCAATGGTGATCGATATCGTCGGAAGATAACCGAATTTTTGTAGCCTGAATTAATGAATATTGATCTAGAGGATATGTGGCTTCAACAGGATGGCGCTACACCTCACTTTCCACACGAATCAATTGATTTATTGAGAGAAAAATTTCCTGGACGTGTAATCTCAAGAAACAGTGATGTTAATTGGCCACCAAGATCATGTGATTCGACACCGTTAGACTATTCTTTGGCGTTATGTGAAAAGTCAGGTTTATAAAAACAATCCACAATTAATTCCTGCTTTGAAAGATGCAATTATTAGTGTCATTGGTGAGATAGAGCCTTAATTATATCAAAATGCAAGAGGAGGTCATTTGGCAGATATTATTTTTCACATATAAATATCATAACTGATACTTAAATTACGAATAAAAAGTTTTTGAAAGTGAATGCAAATTATGTGTTTTATTTATTCTGTTAAAAAACCGCGAAATTTGAAACACCCCTTAGTTTAATAAAGTAAATATTGTATAAATATATGTAACATCCATTAATTTTGTTCTGTTCTAATTGATAAAAATATTTTTCATCCTTTTTTAATTAATTCGGACTTTTTAATTTTAATCAGTGACATTTATTTAAATGCACGCTATAAATTTTGATTTATACTCTACATCAAATAAATGGTGCTGTGTCTTGTACGTTTGTGTTATGGCATAACTAAAAGGTATACCTTAAAGAAAGAGCAAACAAGTATAAATCTGCATATTTAAAACTGCTTATCTCGACCGATGGTTCGGCTAAAATTTAAAATTCAAATATTCATTAAATTATTCATTAAATAAAACCGTCGTGAAGTTTCGATAAACAAATATATCCAGTTAGCAGGATTTAATTAATTAACGTTCTTGTACCTTGCGTGAAAAATGGAAATCTGTGAAAGCATGAGTATCGAAATTAGAATAGTTACTTCCTGGCACAAAACTTGGAAGGTTAAATATTATTACTCTATATTTATCACTTCTAAATGTGATATGAATTTAATGAGGTTTTATTTTACTGATATCAAACTGCAAAACTTTATATGTTATATTTTGTGAAAGTAACACCATCACAGATTTATACCTCTTCGAAAATGTCGAATTTCGTGCCTGAAAAAGAGTATTTGCGGTACGCATTATTTTTCTTATTTAATCAAGTGAAAAAAGCCGCTGAAAGTTATCGTTTGCTGGTAAAAACTTACAGCGAACATGCTCCAGCCACAAAACATGGTAGTTTCGACAATTCAAAAGTAGGGACTTCAATGTGCAAGATAAAGAACATTCTGGTAGACCGAAAAATTTTGAAGATGCGAAACTGCAGGAGTTATTGGATGAAGACCCAACCCAAACTCAAAAACAATTGTCAGAAGCGTCAAATGTGGTCCAAGAAACGATTAGCGACCAATTATGAGCAATGACAGGTAAATTGAAAATCGAAAATTCATCTACGAAGTCATTTCTGCATCGAATAGTGGCGGCTGATGAAAAATGAATTTATTCTCTAAACGCAAAAAAGCATGGTTATCACCTGGCGAAGACGGCCTATCGACTCCAAGGCCAAATCGTTGTGTTTGGTGTAACTAGAATGGCGTGGTATATTTGGAACTGTTGAAACCTGATGAAATAGTTACTACTGGTTGCTACCGATAACAAATTATCAATTTGAACCATGATTTGAAAGAAAAACGTCCAGAATGGGCCCGAAAACACGGTAAAGTGATTTCACAGCAGGATAACTCGCCGTCTCATACAGCAAAATCGGTCAAGAAAGCGTTGAAAGCATTTGGGCGGAACATAATACCACACCCGCCGTACGCTTCAGACCTTGCCCTGACCAACTATCACATTTTCGCATCAATGGGATACGCACTTGAAGAGCAGCACTTCGCCAATTTAGAAAGATCGCAAGTTAGAAAATGGCTCGATGAATAGTTTTGCTCAAAGAACAAACAGTATTTTTGGGGTGGAGTCCATAAATTGCCTGAAAAATGGGCAGGATATGCAGAATAAAATGTCCAAAACTTTGAATAAATAAATTTTGTTTTTTTTCGAAAAAACTGGTAGTGAGTTTCCGGTACACCTGGTAAGTGTAGGAATAAAGAATGTCAACTTTAATGTCGACTAGGTTTTCTTGGAATGTGATATTTGAAAGTAATTTAAATTTATCTATTATAACTAAAACAGTAACACTTGTGTGCGCGCCAGGTTCATACTGATTCATCTAAGACGAATTGCTATACTCAGTTATATATTTGGTGATACTATCGTTACCACAAAAAGGTTTACGATCTAAATCGCAATTGTTACTCTATATTTCTAGGTCGAAGCGTGTCTAGCGACATCAAACTGGAAAAACACCTCTTGTATGTTTCATTTAAAAAAAATGGATAATGGTGTGCATAGTGTGCAATTCAAATAACACGAGTTTACATTTTCGACCTGATAACAAAAAGTTTTAAACAACTGCATTCTTTTTCTTGCCGTTTGGTCAATATTAAAGAAAATATGTATGTATATTAACTTCACCTCGCATAATAGCGAAGAATTGTAGAACATGGGGAACGCACTTCCACACTGCATACTTATTTTATTAACGTAATTTTAATTTAGGGAAATAATATTTTAAGTAAAAGTTTGTCTGTTTAGACTACTTGATGAAGATGACGATGAACTTATCAAATTAATATTAGTTATGGTCAGAATTATTCTACCAATTTAAAAGCCTAAAGTACCTAATGATTTGGTACAAAACTTGTTATTTTGTTTGCGTTTTATTCTATTATAGAAACATTTTTTTGTTATATACGTACATATTCTATAACAATTATATTAATTTAATAATTAAATAGAATTTTAAATTGATTTTATGAATAACGTATATGTATATAAATATTTTCTGCGGAAATGTTCATTCAATCTATTGACATTATGATATATAAAGCATTATTTATATATTAAAGGCATTACTATATTTACTCGAATACAAATCATTATTATGTTATGAATCATAGACATGCTCGCCCTGCCAATGTTTTGTTTATGGCGTGAAGACCCATTCTACATGAACTATCACGTAGATCGAGGAAATATGCTTTTTAATATTACATTTAATTTAGTGTTTGTTGTTACTTAAATGAACTGTATATTCTAATAGAGTATTCAATTTGAAGAAATTTACTAATTTTTGACAGCTCTTTGTCTGGTGTTTAATTATATTGGCAAATTTTCGCAGTTACCGTTACAGTAAGTTAAAAATAAACGTCTTTGACTCTGTGAAACTTGTATTTTTAAATTTTTATGTTTAATAAGTACTGAAATTCAGTCATTTTCGATCATTTTAAAATTTCTATTAATATACGTTTTTGTTGTAGTTAGAAATATTACATCGGGTTTAACAAAGTCATCAATCAGCGATGAAATATTGTAAAGTTCTTCTTTGTGACATGCCCCCTATACTTTAATTATTAATACTGCCTAAAATTCTTAAAATTGATAATAAACGAGAAAATACCAACTATCATTTATTAAGAGAAATAATGAATCAGGAGCTTCTTTAAAAAATTTATTTTATATCATCTGAGAAAACCAAAATGTAATAAGTGTATTGTATTTTGAAATGTTAATGTTATAAATTAATAAACAAGATTTTAGATGTCAATAATTATATATAAACATATAATTAAGTTTTCACGATGGGAAATTTAATGAAAATTATATTATCTTCTGCTATTCCATTAATTAAATGCACAGAAATTAATTAAAAATTACTGCGCTATAGAATTAATTTGTGTGTATTTAATTAACGATGAAATAGCAGAAAATAATATAATTTTCATTAAATTTCCTATCCCGAAAACTTAATTATGTGTTTATATATAATTATTGACATCATAATAACCTGATTGCGGGTTTTAAATAAATATTACATCTGTTCCATAGTGCGATTTATGGGCTTAATTGGTAAAGCAGTCGTCTAGAAAACGGCAGATAGAGGTTCGAGTCCTTCTCCAGCACAGAAATTTTTAATTAATTTCTGTGTATTTAATTAATGATGGAATAGCAGAAAATAATATAATTTTCATTAAATTTCCCATTGTGCAAACTTAATTATATGATTATATATAATTATTGACATCATAATAACCTGACTGCGGGTTTTAAATAAATATTAGATCTGTTCCATAATGCGACTTATGGCGTGTTAAAGGACTCGAACTTACACTGCCTGGTGACTTAATTGGTGAAGCAGTCGTCTAGAAAACGGCAGATAGAGGTTCGAGTCCTTCCCCAGCGCAGATATTTTTAATTAGTTTCTGTGTATTTAGTTAACGATGGAATAGCAGAAAATAATATAATTTTCGTTAAGATCTTAGAATTGAATTAATTGATCAAAATGATTTTTCACTTGGTATTTTTTGAAAATATGTATGTTAGAAAAGAATTTTCTGAATACATTTTAATTTTTTTAATTTTGAACCATTCTATAAATTTTGTGATCTTGAAGCCTTGTTATCTTTTTATTTGGTAAGAAATTATTTATTATCTTGTATATAACGTCCAGTACTCCAGAACGCGTACAGCGAAATAATAAAATACTTAGCTAAAAATTATATACTTGCATTTTACCATAAAATAATTGTTAGTTGTCAATTCAAACTATACTGACTCTTTTGAATATAATGGAGAAATTTCATCGATCGCTAAAAAAAGTGTTCATATAGTAGACCGTATATAGATGTTTCATGTTATATAGAAATAAGAGAAATTTAAATTGTGTTTCTATTTATATTTATAAACAAGCAGACGCATTTTCACAGTCGTTGATCATCTTATTTAAGCATTTTTATTAAGACAGACACTGGCTATGATAAATTGTAACTATAATTATAACAAAGTAGTTTTTCGCACTCTCTTCATATATATACCATACTATACTGTATGTACATATATATTTTAATGTATTCATAAGTAGACAACATATTCTGCGGAAAATATTCTGCAAAGATCTGCTCCATTAATTTATATATGTTAAAGTGCGAGCGTAATATTTGCAAAATATCATATTACTGGAGCTGCAGTCATACATCACGGTTAGATATGAGGTTTCTGTTTTCAGTGCATTTTCGCGAGTGAAAAATGCATCCGACGTACATTTTTACATTTTCCAAGAAAACTACGCTGCATGTTTGTTGGTGTCTGCTTTGAAAGAAATGATGTTCGTCCTGATAAATCTGTATTTGTTTAATCTTGCCTGTGCTTTCGCGCAACTACAAATATATGTACATAAAGAAAACATCTTTGCGAGGTTTCATTTTGTGCGTCTATATTGGGAAGCTGTCGTAAAATTTAAAGTTCCATTACACAATTACGATTCCAGTTATAAGAGTATACGGAGACAATAACTTCACGCTGTCTGAAACTGTGACATTTCCATTTCGCGATAGAAAACATTTTAGATATGCGAACATGACTTCATATTTCGATGAAAATCGAAAAGAAATAAGCACTGCTTCAAGTAGCTTAGTTCTAAAAACGAAATCTATTTTAAAGTGTAGATATTTATAAATTATTTTTAAAAAGAAGTCGAAATCTTGATGTTTTAAAATATTGAGTTTGTATGTAGAAAGTGAAAAATTCTTTCACTTTTAAAGAAAGTAACGAATGCACTTAAAATAGACTATTATCTGGTAAATATTATAATTCAAATTAATATTTCAACCATCATTGTTATATTATGATATCTGGACAGGGCGTAATGTAGTTTCTGTACAGCTAATTGTTTCATGTTGATATATAATATTTAGTTATTATGCAGTACCTGTAATAGTTTTTAGGAATGACTTCTTTAATATTCTGCGATATTTTCTATTATTACATCAGGAAAGGGGCCTACATTAAAAATAAAACTTATTCTGAATATAATGCTTAAAGAAAATTATTTCAAAACTCTGGCATACAAAAAGTATGTTAATAATAATTAACTTATTTGTTGTATGGTAAAATGTTATGAAACAATTTCTGTAGATTTCTTTTATATACCATAGATTTGGGGCATCTGGAACGATTTCATTATTAGATTTATTCTACATCAAAAGTAATAATGTTTTCTTTTAAATAGGTTTCACTATGCTGTGCCAAATTGTAAGATATATTTCATTATGGGAAAACAAAAATAAAGGTGATTATGCTACATATTATCTCATGAGTTGGGCGATTTTTGGATATTTTTATTTAATATATTTATTAGGGTGATTTGAAACCGAAATTAAAGTATGTGAATGTTAGGAAGCACTACAAAGAATAGAAAAATTCCTTGAAAAACTATAAATAGATTATAATTGAGCATTCTTCCTTAAATGAATCTAAATATTTAATTTAAACTGAAAAGCGTTTACTAAAACAATAACAGTATGCATAATAATAACTACTGATAATAATGCAATATACACAAAAAAAATTACATTACCAGAAGTAGTTAATTTTTTTGACTGAAAAAGAATTAAAAAAAGTCATGCCAGCAAGATCATTAATGAATCATAATTAAATATTATATCCCTGATTTTGATGAACACCATCTACTTTAAAGGAAAGATACTTAATTTTCTGTGATTGCCGTCCAACTGCAAATTATCACATGTATAGCAAAGAAACTTCAGTAAGCTAATATCACTAAAATAATGAAAAATGCGCATAATAAAACCAAGGACTTGTACACATCGAGTAAATAGATTTGATATGTGATTTAAAAATAAATTCAGAATCAACGAAGATGCCAAGATCTTCGATCTCGGATTTCTTTAACAGAGGATTATCATAAACGTTATATACATAGCTAATGGAAGAAGAAGCACGTGTATAGGAGATATCGATACATTTCTCAATGTTAAGATTCAGATTAAAACAACTACACCAATTAATTAACCTGTTGAGGTGAACCTCAATATGAACGAAATCACCAATGGTCTTGATATTGTTATAAATTTGAATATTGTCAGCATAGCCAGTAACTGAGCAGTGAAGAGACATTATCTAGAAATAATCATTAATAACTTCTTCAAAAATATCCATAATGCAGCCTAGTGTTTGACATCACATCAAAACCGCTCACATGTAAAACAAGACTGTCTCACTATAGCGAAAGAGAAAATAGCAGAGAAAAGGTGGTTACGGAAGATATAGTAAGAACAAGGATTGTTAAATAGAAATATAACTAGGCATCAAAAGAGTTGAAATGTCTATTAGAGCAAGGTAGGAACCAATCCGTCAATAATTATTTAGAACTGTCCTCTTCCGAGGACAAATTACTCGTTATGGGTAGCCACCAGATATATGAACAGTAAACAACACTACCAGTAAGAATCATAAATGGTAAATGGAATAGAAATAACGAAGAAAAGGCGGACGCTTTTTTAAATAATTTCTCCAGTGTCTTTCAGTCTAACACTGAGAGTGATTTGTATAAAGAACAAGAAATAAAAGAGTATCTAGATACACACCACTGCAATTGGAGCGGACTTTCCAACTACTAGGAAAGCAGAAGTGGTAACATTTGTTGATGATACTGTCCCGCTCCAAACATGCTGATCTAGTCCTGCATCAAAACTGGCATAATTAAACAAAATAGAAACTTGGCTAAAAAAGTGGAGATGTCTTCCAGTCACGCTTAACAGGTGTCAATTGGCTCAAGCCAACGACACAAAATATCTAGGTATACACTAGGATAAAAAGTTTACGTAGGAAAAAATATTTTCAAGAAGAGAAAGCGACTTGTGATTAAATTCAGAGACATATACTGGATGATGAGCAGACATTCACTTTTAAGTATCAACAATAAAATACTCTTATATAAAGGCATTATTAAACCTATCTGGGCTTACGGTATTCAACTATGGGTAACGGTGAATAATTCGAATATAGAGATACTCCAGCGGTATCAACATAAACTCTTTAGAACTATTGCGAATGCACCATGGTAGGTGCCAAATAAAATAATTGAGAATGACCTAAAATACCTTCAGCGAAAAAAGAAATCAAGGAAGGAAATGAAGTATACAATACGAAGTCAATTGCTGATCCAAACTTATTAGCAAGGACCCTGATAGAAGATAAATATTTGAGTGAATAGGTTAAAGCCTAACATTCTAGGGGAGAGACTCAATTAAATACTCAATACGTAAGCTTAGATTAGATATAAGATCGTGGTATCAAAGAGCCCTTATGCTCATTATTGGGAAGCAGTGTCTCATTGGAGGCATATGCTACATGTTCTGTCAATATAAAATACTTATTTCCCTTAGATGGACAGATTGTATGTCTACATTAAATTGAAAAAAGAAAGGTGACATTAGTAAGTCATTAATAAATAAATGAAACAATAAGATCAACATTTGAACCTTGTTAACACCTGAGTTGAGAACAAATTCGTCAGATGAAAAACCACTGTAGAAAACGTAACATCGGAGATCATATATTAGAATTTTATTGAGTTAAAAGATGAAGGAAGAAACTTATGCGGCAGAATCATGCATACAGTGCATATAACATCAGTATATATAGCATCCCCTACTATCCAAAAACTCGCTAACTTCTTGAGGAGAGGCTGCTAAATTTGTAATTGTTGAACGTCCATGTATAAATTCATGCTAGTTTGGTGATAAAAATAAACAAATGTTTTTACAAGTAATGGAATAAAAATTTTTAGTACGCTTTTGCAAAATTTGATAATATTGAAATAAATCGGTGATTAGTTAGTACTAATGACTCGCTCTTCTTGAAAACGGAACATATTTTCGCGTGCTTCCAACGAGATGAGAAAATGCTAGTCTTAATCGATAAATTGATTAGTAGTTGTAAAGGAAAAGCAAGTACAAATATACAGTCTCGGATCAGAAAACTCGGGAGTAAATCATCACCCGCAGTATACTTATTAGATAATGTTGACATGATTTGGATATACTCGGCCTCGTTGGCAAGTTGAATAGCAGTAATAGTGTTTGAGTCAGCTTCAGTATGTTTACTTATCAGGATCTGTATACATGCCATAGAAGGAGTCAGTAAAAGCGTTAACATATTGATAAGATGAGTAAATTCGTTGGAACCATTATCTACTAATGTGCTACGGATTCTAGTTGAGGGATATTTAATATTGAAAAAACTCCAGCAGAGTGGTTTCTAATATATGGTAATGTCATAGTGTATTCGATTTTTTCAATATTTCTTTAATCGAAATTATCTGGGAAAATTAATGTTATTAAATTTTAATCTGGATCTTAAAAGCAGGCAATGGTATGGATTTGGACTTTAGTTCCATTATCAGTCACTCACCTTTGATTCTCTATAACTTATCAAGTTTTATAATTAGTCTACATGGTCTTAGAAAGTCTAGGAAGCCACTTACTTTTGGTTTTCTATAACTTTTCCGGTTTTATAGTTAGTTTACATAGTCCTAGAAAGTTGAAACAACTGGAAGAATTTCGTGAGAGTAAACGTCATTAGTTGTTGCATTGTTACTCATTCTTTGCGCTCTATAACTCTTCATTGTGGATTTACATATATATTTCAGCAATTTTTTTCACAACTGCTTCATGTCGCAAAGAATTCCCTGGAATTTATATATAACAATAAAATAACAATAAATAAAAGACGGATAACTTAAAGAACTACATTTTTCAACGTAATTTTCTCGCTCTTATACATTGTTCTACCACTCGGACAACTCGTGAATATCAATGCGTGTGTAGCCAAACTCACATCGCCTTCATCACTTCCTCATCACACTTGTCTTTCATACCTCGCAAAACGCGCTTAAGGGGCCAAAGAAGATAGTAGTCGCAGAGTGATAAGTCTATACTATACACTGGCTGAAGAAAGACTTCATTGCAACTGTTCAAACGTTCCTTGCATAAAAGGGCAATATACGGAGGGAAATTATCGTGAAGGAGAATAATGTCTTTACTCAATAGTCAGCCGTTTCTTATTATAGAATCTCTGATTTTCGAAATAAATTGACCGTAATATTTTGTACTGACAGTTTTACAGGTAGTTAGGAAATCTACCAGAACTGAACCTTGGATATCTCATAATATTAGCATAGCTAACACCTTATTAGTTTACGAAGTGGTTTTGAATTTTTTCGATGGTGGAGTATTTACGTGGCATCATTCCATATTGCTCTGCTTACTTTCAGCAATGTAATAGTGGATCCAAGATTTATTTATGGTAATTATGCGCGCTAAAAAGCATCACCTTCATATTGAAAATATTGAATTCTTGCGAAATATGAACGCGTTTCCGCTTTCGTTCGTTAGGCAAACCCTTCAGCACTCATCGCGCATGAACTGTTAAAATTCTTTTTCTCGTGAATAATAATCTGAAAATTACGAAGAGTTATTACTCAATTTGTCAAATCATTCATTGACTGCTTTGCGACTTCCAATAAACGACTTACATCAGACCAAAATGAAGCTTCTTTAGAGGCATTTTTAATTATATTGTGTTCGCAGTTGATGATAAAAATTAGCAGCATTTTCAGTTTCAAAAAATGTAATAATTATTCGTTATGTAAAACTAATAGGTATGTAATCAGACGGATGACATGTTCGATACAATTGTTATTACTTTCATGATCTAAACACAATACCTGCTATGAATAGACTACATAAAGTGTCTTGATTATCTTGAAGCAAATTCTATTTCATAAGTGAGAGCTGGAAATGTAAGGACTCTAGTCGAATCTATACTCATCATGTAATAAGAGCAGTACATTTGAAATTTCACTTTTACATTATCTATGTACATAGGTATATATGTATGTGTCGAAATAATAATTCACTCTAATAGCATTAAAATTGAATAAGTGTAATAAACAAATCAATAAGTAACCATAGGTTATTATATTAAACAATTCTAAGTGTTCGTAATTATATTCTTAGAATAGAAGAGATTGATAAAATATATGGCTCCGTATAGTCATTTTTGAAAAAGCAAAAAATAATTCATTTCAGAGGATTAGTTCCAGGAGCAACTCTGTAAATAAAATTGAACGATAACATTTTCCGGTATATTAATGATGGGACGTAAACTGATTTTCATTCAATTTAAGCTCCTGCTAATAATGTCAACCTTCTATAATATACATAGTAATACAGTGTTTACGAGGTCGCGGAGGTTTCTTATTGGTTCCAAGTTTGTTGCTATAAAAAACCTATAATTGGTTCTAAAATGTCGTTTATGTAATATATTTTAACAGCAAGAAAATGCTATTATGCTACAAAAGGAGGTATCGATTCTGGTGATACAAAATATATATACTGTATATAGTTTTATTTTTAAATATATTATTTGATTATAGATTATTCTAGATATACGTAAGCAATGGTTAATGATAACGCAATAAATAATAAAAATTGCAAAGTTTAAAAGTTAATAAAGATAAATATTTATTATAGACACTTGCACTAGTTTGTTCGCACGTCTAGTTTTTAGCACTTTGAAATTTTGACTCGCTTTCACTCATGGCTACTGGTTGTTTAGGGTTGAACATTAATACTAAGTACATTATTTTATGAAAATTTTTATTATAATAAAAAACTGCTTGTAACCATATGCATCAGCGTGTAAGAATAGGTTAGGTATATCCTGGGAGGCTAGGATAGTGTTTGTGAAATTTCCGTATTTCCGTAAACCTTGTTTGTATTTGTTATTAACCTATCTACATCTAGGTAATTTTTGTGGATAATTTCTGTGACTAGATGTAATGCATGTAACAGACACGATACACGTGTAAAACTGGAACACTCACTTTAAAGATAACATCCTGGATGAAGCATTGACGAGCCGGCATCAGCAACAAACATCACTACTTGGTTTGTAATTGCCCGAAGGAACGAAGTTCCTGTCCGTTTCGCCAAATGTACGACGTTGTCGTTACGATGTGTATATGAACAGAGCACTTTTAAACTTTTCATACGCCATTTGGTTAAAGTCTGAGAATAATTCAAATGTTTACGATACCCTGTTTACGACGCTTTTTGAATATATCGATTCTCTTCAGGTAAACCGTGGTGTTATTAACGAATTTATTCTCTATTCTCGTATTGTTTGCGAGACAGTAAAACAAGAAAAAACAATACCTCCCTCTATCGTTCAAACATGCAATTGTCTGCAATTGCATGTTTTGATGATTGAGGGACGTATTATGTTTCATTCGTTGCTGTATCGCAAACGGTAGGAAAATGCCCGGAGCATAGATTCGATAATAACACCACAGTTTATCTGAAGAGAGTTGATACGAGGGTAGTCGCTTATATTTCGGGAATAGCAAACAAAAAGATTTTGTTATTATCGAAAATAGTTTTATTGCTTTTCAAAATATTCTCCTTGAAAATCAATGCACCTTTGCATTCGTTTAAACCGATTTGCAAAGCATTGCTGCCACTCTGAGGACGGTATCTCCAAATATGAGTTTTGAATGCCTCAATTGCCTCTTCCGGCGTAGAAAACCGTTGACCACGAAGTTCATTCTTCACGTGTGGGAACAAAAAGGAATCACAGGGTGCTAGACCAGGGCTGTACGCCGGATGGCTCATCAATTCAATGTATTGCCCGGTCAAATATTCAATTGTTTGAACCCACCTGTGAGAGCTCGCATTGTCATGGTGGAGAATGATATGTCGTTTTCGGCGCGGTTGCAACATGACCGGTTTTTCCGAAAAAACAAGTGACCACTTGTTTTGATGTGCTTCGAGCGCGAACAACTTTTGTTGGTTTTCACAGTCGACTGCTGTTTACTATCGGGCTCATACGTACAGATCCAAGATTCATAACCTGTGACGACTTTATAAATATTTTTGAAGCACCGCCATTGTATTTTTTGTGCATTTCTTAGCAACAATCGACGCGAGTCCTTTTTTGAGCGATTGTCAAATCATGTGGTACCCAACGTGAACATAGCTTCTTAACGGCTGAATGTTCATGCAGGATCTTATGCACCCTGGCGTTACTAATACCTAGAGATGCCTCGATCTCACGGTATGTCACATGACGGCCTTGCATTATCAGTTGAGACACTGCATTAATGTTTTCCGACACAACAACATTCGTGGGACGACCTTCACGAAATTCATCATTCAAAGAACACCGTCCAAGTTCGAATTCACTATACCAACGATATACTGTAGTTTTCGGTGGTGCTTCATCACCATATAGAGAATTCAGCTCGTCGATGCATTCTTGTTGAGATAATCTACGCCGAAAGTTATGAGAAATAGTTGCACGAAAATGTTCGCGAGTTAATCCAATTCTTTCGCTGACATAATATTTTCAAGTTACTGTCAACAATAGAAATAACGACCGGATAAAAAAAACTGTATTTAAGCACATAAGTACTGTCAAAAATCACAAACTTCACGATGCCATCATCAGATCGGATCAGTTTCCGAAATATAAACGGCTACCCTCGTATTCTTGAAATGCGTTATAAACTGGGTGTTATTAACATTTGAATTAGTCTCAAAAATTCACTTGGTTTGTAGGTGATTCAAATTTTTCTAGTGCACTTAGTATCACACTGTAAACAGCTTCGCAGGTAGAATTAAATAATTTTTACTAGCTATTAGAAGTGGAAAGGACTGTTCCAGTGTGTGTACTATAATATTAAGAATATATCCTTTTTTGCAATCTGTAATCATTATAGTTTAACCACATTCTTTTTATAGTAGATTTTGTAGTAATCTCAACTTGTAGCGCGCATGTGGTAAAAAAAATTCTTAACATTGATTCGCTTGGCAGGATTATATTGTGTTCAAAACTTACGGAACACCGACAGATGAACAGTGTATCATACAATAAACAAACAACTTTAGTACCATATCATTTAAGATCTAAGAATTGTCTGATAAATTTATACGATCCACGGATCTCAGCTCGATATTATTACATATTGTACTTATAATTACTACACAATGCAATATCAAATAATGATCGTTATCAACATAATGAACCGTTATTACATCGAACGAAATACGTGTGTGACGACAGAAGGAGACGGAATTTCGTTCGCCTCGCCCGTGTTTCTCAACATCGACGGAAACAAATTTGTGAATTTTACTCACAAATACAATATCTAAAATAAAAATTTAAATACAAAATATATTTGACCAAATTAGGGTTTATTGTTACATAAACAACAAATCAGTAACGGAATGTTATATATAGATACATGTACACTACAATAACCATATATCTTATATAAAACGTGTAGAAATTACATTGTTGTTTAGGTACTAAAAGTTTATATTTAAGCACATAAATATTGCGAATGGTAGATTTCGTGCATATTCGAATGCTATTTTCGTAGATAAGCCATTACACGTGATACATTGTCCTATATAGTATATCACTGTCAATTGTAATAGCATGTGAACTCCTACCAGCATATAATATATTGTCTTATATTACGTATTTTCTCTTCGACGTAGGACAACCTCACTCTATAGTATCATTTCTTTGAAATTTTGATAAGCTTGTATTAATCACTTATATTTTAATGGTGTTTTAATGATATCTCCTTGTTACAATATTGATTTTTGGGCAATTCCTTTAATATTCCAATTAGCAGACACGCAAACCGCTTGTAGGTGTATCAGTATAATATTGGACATTAATGAAAAATCTATAACAGGCTAACTCCTTAAAATAACATTATGTACATTTATATCTATATATCTGCTTCTCTTGGTTAGCATACATACAATTTTCACTAACATCTAATTGAAATTCAATATTCTAGAAAATACATACTTTTTCGATTTTGTAATAAATCCCAGAATTAGAGAACGACGCAGTTGTATGTGGTTCGTGGGCAAAAAACTTCTTTCTCTATTCTTTTCGTAGCAAACGGTTTCCAATTTACATTTATGCTAACCTAATGAGTTTTTGATTAAGTGTTTAATTATATATTTTCGTTGCATAAAAAATTATAAAGGGGATCAGAAAGAGTGTGACCTTATTCTTAGAATTATTTAATAATGGACAATGTATTAATTAGCCCAATTCTATATAAAGTGTATATATATATATATATATATATATATATATATATATATATATATATATATACTACGATACGTGGGTGGGATAATTTAGTAACTTATGTTAAGTAAATAATAGATCAAGAAATCAGTGAAGATTAAATTGAATATATGATTTAGAAGTTTCCATGGGCAAAGGGTGCTACTCTATTTGTAGATGAGATGGAAATGATTTTGCATTTACTGATAGAATAATCTCTGAAACGAGATTTCTCATACGAACGATATGAAAAATCTCATTTTAGAGATTATTTTTACTAAGTCTGTTATCAATACAATGCGTAATACATATCTGAACAAGGATTCAGGCATATATGTATATTTCCAAGAAGGTGCTTATTATTTTAATTTTAAAAGTGTAAAGAATATAACATTTATATATAGTCAAGAAAAACAAAAAAAATTGTGAGAAGCAAATTCACAGTATAATCTTAGAAGTCATTAATACAAAATCGTTATGAATTTCTGAAAGACATTGCAAATTGCCATAAAACATATCCTCTGCAAGTTACGACTATTAATTGCTTATATATATTGCTTTTAAATAGAACGGATTTGTTCAAATTGTTATGTTACGATTACTATGATACTAATAACCAACTGCTCTGTCAGAATTTTTGGGCCCCCTAAAAAAGGGCAGATATTTCATTTCTTTTTAAATTTTAACCCAATTTGCGAAGCTGTCGAGATATATTCTATAAACACGGTCTCTACAAAACTGTCGTCTTGATCATTTTACTGAATTCTATATTTTCACTTTCTCTAAAATGGCTTAGTGTATCGTCATATCGGTTGCTCTCATCGTCATAGAACTTTACTGTGACATCTGTTAAAATTCCGAAAGATGTTTCAGGTCTGTTATGGAGAACTTTTATTTTTGCCTTTCTTTCTTTCACTTAGAGATTCTTTGACAGTAGTAGCTCCTAAAACCTTGCAGTCTTAATTTGGCTGATCATTGCATTTCACTAATATTATCTACTGCACCCAATCCAGTATTTTTGCCTCTTGTACTAATGTGCGTAGAATTAAGGTTGTATGTTGTTCGATATACCTTAACTTGCTCAAAAATAATCCTATTACACAATCTTATCAAAGGTTAATTAAGGCTATTATATCTGTTAATTTCGTTAAAGAATTAAGCTGATTTCTTGCCAAATAAAGCAATTCCTTACATTTTTTACGATTTGGTTTACTAAAAAAGGCTTTGCCATATAATGCATGAATTTTCCCTCAGTAAGTTTTATGTAGAGCTTTGGTGCAAAGCTGAGCACGTTTTTCGCATAAATTAATCATTGGTCAGATTAAATGTCCTGACTTACTTTCTGTAATTAATTTTAATATTTATATATATTTATCCAGTCTATTTATTTATTTTTTGCATGTACTTTGTATTATCTCTCCTTTTACTTTGTCTTGTAAGTGGACTTGTTCTATTGGGCAATAAATTATATTATTACATCTATGGAGTAGACTTGCTTATATCTGTGTTATTTTGGGATTACATCATATGGAAACTGAAAGGCATATTTGGCTGTCATGTAAACTGTTAGCTTATTAAAACATGTCCTTGGCGTATTTGTCAATATTAGTGTGGTCTGATGTGACTACAAGATCGGCTTTTATTAAAAAGTGAAGTGCTAAAATTTCTTTTTAGATTTATTAGTTACTTCATTTAACATGTTTGACTAAAATTAATTATAAGAGTAATTAGTACAATAACTCTTGGATATTATCGATGTTTTTAGTTTGATCTAAAAGATTATTTGAGAATGATAATAAGTTTATTTATTGTTTTGATATTTCTAGTGGTCTATAATTTTCAAGTTCATTTGTTTTTATATCATATCCTAAAGTTACATGTGTTATATAATATCTATAATTTTACTTAGGATTCGTCCAGTACCCTCCTTCAAAAGACGTAAGGTATATCTTTCCTTGTATGTTCAACATGAATGTCTAAGGAAATAAAGTAGTATGTATGATAATTTTATATAGAAAACGACTGAGACAAAAAGATGTGTCAGCGCGAAAAATAATTAATTGGCGGACAAAGCAATGACGACGAGGATCGTTTCGCTCGATACAGAGCGTATCAGATAGTCTTGAATTCGTCAGCAACTCTATGAATCTAGTTGGCTGTTGTAATTAAATACACGATACACAACAGTGAGAGATTAAACAAAGTCAATTTTTCGAATGGTAGTGAAAACGGTGTGAGTGCTTTCACTACTATTCGAAAAATGGACAGTGTCTAATCTCTCATTACTTTGTAAAATGTATGTTCATTTGATTATTCTTACAAACCATGCGATAACAAAGTAAAGATTATAAAATGTCCACCTATTCATAATACATAAAAAGTAGTAGTAGTACTAAAGTATTAAAACCAATTTTTAATGAAGTCAGTTACAGAGAATATTTTAATATAATGAATACTTTAGCTTTGGATACTTCAGTCTCGGTATTTTATGTATACAGCTACTACGATTCTACAACTTTGTTTGTATGTTAAGAAACGTATTAGCAAATGGTTTGGGAATTTTTTAATGCGCTCATAAATTAAACAGGAAAAAATAAAGTATGGAATATCTAAATTTAATGTTCCATAAATATGAAAGTTTTATGATAAAAGTAAAACTGAACGAATCCCTTACACCGAGAAAAGAGAAAAAAGAAAAATGTTTCCAGGCTAACAAAACGCGTAAACTAAATTATTTCATTCTCTCAAAACATTTATAACTGCCGACTCTTGTTTTGCGTTTTTATAGTTGAAATCATAAGATACAATGAATGCTAAAATGCCGAGTTGTATGCAAGTGGAATCACATTTTACATACTTCGCTAAAGTGGTTAGTGGGTACATAAAGTCTGTATGCACTAAGTTTGTACAACGGAACATTCGTTTTGAATTTTATAGATATGTTTTTTAGTATTGCTAGATGAAACGTTCCAGTTCGAAGAATGTTCGAAGTTAATTCACTGTGGGTGTAATATTTAATGAAATACAAACATTAAATTTGCATAGTTAGTACAAATAAAAGCGAACGTTTCTCTCTCGAATATATTTTATTGTGATTTAAATATATGCAGATGGGCTAGTTAGTTGCAGATAATAATTTAAACGACGATATGGTCAAGGATTGACTTATAAGTTGTTTAAACATGAAAACACAAAAGTAATTATAATGAAAGTTAAATACATTTACGGAGAACATATTTTTGAAATACTTTATTGTAATTTAATAGCAAGAATTCACGGTGATAGTTTGCAGTAAGAGTAAATTAAAATTTCAAATTAAACGAATAAATTTAGGTTTAACCCAGTTTAAAGATTTTGTGGTTTTAGTCCACAGATTCTTCTGGGGGTTCAGCTAATACTGCGTCTCTGGCATTATTGTTTCACTTACCGATATTTTTTCGCTCTTTCAGGGACATCTACAAAGATGTTAATCGCCTCACTGCAGCTTTGAAACTGAAGGTCCGTTAGTTGGAGAACAGGTTATTATTATTAGTACTATTCTTCAAAAGTCCTAGGTAACTGGAGTTATATTTGCAGTGGAGTAGATTTAAAAGGAGGGTTTGTAAAGTATTTTGTAAATACCTTGACAACCTTAACTGCGGTTACGACTACAGTTACACAGAAGCGCGGTTTCAATTCAGAAGAGATTTAGGCATAGACTTGTATCGCGCGCCTATTGGTTTGTCTGTTTTGTAGTGAGGTAGCGCTCTCGGTTTGTTTGTCTAATGAAGTAGAAGCAGTTGCGCTTCCGTCCTTTCTTCTTTGATTAGATCGTGCTGTTTTCCAAACGTATGCTAGAGGTATAGTTGCGCTTCCGTCCTTGCTTCTTCGATTAGATCGTGCTGTTTTCCAAACGTATGGCAGACGTATAGACAGCATCATTGTTCTTGTTCATACTTTCCATGTTTTCTAATTTCTATGTCGTGACGTATTATTTGTCTATTCAGGTCTTTGGTTTTAACTAATATCTTTGTATCGTCAAAGTCGTTTTTCATGTAAGTATACTGCATATTTGATTACATAACCTTACTACTTTTGTCTCTTTACTGGATTTTTCTTTAATGCTCTCTTCTTCTGTTTTGTTTCAAGCTGAGTTGATATCATCAATTAAATTATTTTAATTTAAATTTCAACAATTGCAATCTACAATTTGAATTTTACACCGACATTTTGAAAATAATTTAGACTTTTGAAGATAAATTACGTATTTAGAATCTTCTCTATTAAGTTACTTAATATGATACAATTTCTGTTTTAATTATGGTTACTTTTAAACACTTAATAGCTTCCATTATCAAAATTCTTCCAACTTGTCCATACTCTAATGTTCCTTTATACTGAACTCTATCTTAACCAATATAATTTTAGGTATTGTGTTATTATTTATTAATTACACTTCTTCATTTCATTTTTAGCCAGGATTATATGAAAAAATCTTTTACAATTGATTAATTAATTAATATATCATTAACAAGATACGCCTATGTTTTTATAATCCTGTTTATTCAATTATGAGTTTATTTATGTATGTATCTGTTATTGTGAGTATTATTATATCTATCACTAGTTACAAAACGTCTAAAAATTCTAAATTAAAATTAACTTAAAACGTCTCTGATAATTTCTGATATCTATCGTAGATTATTGACGTATTCCAATTGTTATGACCTTTTAATGGGTAATTGTATACAGTATGATTTTTAATTCTAAGTAAACAATAAGCCCTTTAATCTTAAAAACTCTCTGCCCCTTCTGTAATAATATAGTAACATATTACATTAAAAGTAATGTTACTTGATAATATCATATAACAAAATTAATTAATCGATTTCATCAGGTTTGATATTTAATAATATTGTATACGTGTATTTAACATTTGATCATTTAATAGAATTTATATTAAGTTATATACATTTACCAATAACATTTAGTAACAATAATCAATTTTTAATCTTAGCATTATGATTTGCTGATAAGTTTGAGTACTGACCTGTACTTATTTATCAAAATTTTAGCAGGGTTCAAGTTTATTAATTTATTCTATTCAAACATTCATTCATATAGCTTATATATAATCTAGTAAATATCATTAATTAATATTGAAGGAGTAACGAGATTATAACAAATTTATAACATGTTTGTTACATATTTATATTTAAAATTGTATAAAATGTATATAGAATACAGTATTTAATTTAATTATAAAAAATAAAAATTATTTTGAGGGAAACAAGATTATAAATAAGAACAATTGAAGAGAGAGACGTTGAGAAGAAAATTTGGTAATTTTGCATGAGTAATGCAAAATTTTTCTTGGAGACATAATTGAAGAAAAAATAGTAATCTATATTATTTAGATGATAAAATTATTTAAAAGTTTAATTAACTAACCTGTGATACACACCAGTATGTTTATTAGTATTCAATTTTTTAATTAAACTCTAATAAAGGTTAATTATTAGCGGACAATATATTCCTAAGAAACCAGTATTCAGAATGTGTAGAATCAGTATTAGCAGTCTAAATTCTGTCCCTTTTCTGAACTAAGTCTCGAAGATCCATGTAATTCATTCTTGGAGAAGATAATCCTTAAAGTTTAAAGGAATGTTTAGCCACTATATTGGAAATTATAAGGTATTTAAAGATATCTATTTATATATATATAAAATTCATCAAATTATATTATTAGAAATTATTAATATAACAGATAAAAGTCACATTTAATTAAAGTATTATTTAATATATACAGTACTAAAATTAATTTTAAAATAAAGCTCAATTGCGTGGTCATAAGAACAGAACATAACCCTGTTTTTTAAAATACTATATCAAATAAAGTTATTTGTTTATTATATTTTATGGGAATAAATCTTTGAATTGTAATATTACTTGCCATTAGTTTATTGCATTTTTTCCTATTAACACAGTTTGAACATTTTAAACACTTTAAATAAGTAAATTACTTAAATACTTTTTTTGATTAACTAATATCATATAATTGAATTTATCTATACAATTTACATACATATTAAAGAATTGTATATTTTCTAGGTTATTTTCTTAAAGATTAATAATACTAAAAAAAAACAAAAATTTATTAATTATTTATTTAGTTAATTCAATTATTTAGACTTTTAAAGCTTTTAGAATATTATTTTCTACATATTTGTAAAGTTTGTTATATTAATTAATTAAAATCGAGTTGACTATTAAGAAAAGTTGTTTATTTTTCAAGTCAGATAATATACAATTTAATTTAATTCGTTTCTTTCTGTCATTTGGTATTGAAAGTCGGAGCATTATTTTCTTTAGTTTCAAGTATTTTTCTTTAGTTTCAAGTTTTCTTCTATTTACCTATTACATTTTTTACCAACTCAATTGACAAAATGTAACACCTTTTCTATTACATTTTGCCACGTAACATACGGCATAAATTGACTCCAGTTTAGTTAGCCGATGAAAGTAATTTTCTATTACGATATATATATATATACAATTTAAAAATTAAAATAATCTATATAAATAAATTATATACACCAAAATTTGAGGAAGAATATTGACTAACGCGCTTGAAATGCATTTCTCTCCTTCCGACTTAATTTATATTTACTGTACGTGTCATTCTAGCAAGTCTTATTCATTTTTCTTCAACCGAAGTCAGTTACGATGTGAAATGATTGCAATGTAAAAATGCAACTGAATGTATGGTAAAATTACCGCCGATGATAAAACGTAGCGAAAATTAAATTTCCTTTTCGGAGATAACACTTTGAAAGTCGTGAATCATTCCGCAGTACATCTAAAAATCCGAAACCACTAAGTTATGTCAGAGAAATTCCTATATGCGATACTGTAAGCAGTTTATATTCTTAAAAAATGAAAAATATAGTTATACTTAAGAATAAAGTCATGGTAAGAATATAGTAAATTTAATAAAATACATAGAAGAAAATAATAGCATTTTAAATATAGTTTAAATGGATTTGGAATTTTATTGTGTTTCTTTGGTATTTTCAAAGACACATGAAGAAAGAAAAATGTTCCGTATCTTTCTGTTATCTATCTATTTTAAATTTTTCCACGTATATGTATCATTGAATATATTTAAATGAACAGGATAAAATTATATTATCAGTTAATATTACATTATTAACAACATAATTAAAATTAACACACTTCGTACAGTTGCACAAATTATATTTGTGTACATAAACTTCTCTATCTTTATTTCTCCTTTCACCACTTCAGGAGAATAAAGTTAAGCTAAATAATTTTTACAATGGAATCATATATGTACATACAAAGGGTACTAGGAAAGTTTTGCAATATGACGCAACAATAAACCGTAGGAAGCTGCTTGTTACTGCATGTTGAGGCATATCCGTATATGCATAGTAGACGCCGCGCTATGTCGATGGGCTCAGTTATTCATTAGCAGTGAGAGAGTAAAATGCTTGCGATGGCATCGTGGTCGCGAAATGAGAGGCAGTTTTGCGTTATAATTTCGTGCGTGGTTTAAACATAGACCAGTACTTCGAAGAAATAACTCTTGCACTAGGTGATATTCCACATCGCACAACGATGTTCAGGTGTTATAGAAAATTCCAAAGGGGAAATTTAACTGTGGAGGATGGTGACAGGCCGGGAAGGCCACGAACGTCAGTTACATACATAGGAAAACGTTACTACTGTGAGGAAAATGCTTGGCAAGGACAGGCGAGTGACCTACTAACAGATAGAGTGTATTTCAGGCCTAAATGCATCAGCAATCGTTCGATTCTGCATGATTATTTGCACGTGAAGAAACTTTGTTCTCTTTGGGTGCCGGCCGCATCGACTGACTGAAGAGCAGATGACATGACGTGTGACTTGGTGCTGGGAGATTTTCGGTTGTTCTGAAAGTTGGCAATTGGATTAACAGTAAACAAGAATGTTTTTCCATGGACGGAATGAGGAATAGATTTAACATTTGAAGAAACGTGTTGCTCTAAATAGGGATTTTGTGGAAAAATAATTACTTTATTTTGAGACTGGCTTCATTATTTTGTTTTTTATTATTATTATTTTATAGAGTTGGAAACTTTATACATCAATTCACCCTCGTATGTATATATACACGTAACAAATTTGATGATTTTTGAATTTATATATAGACAGGAAATATTGATAATTTTGATTTTAATTAGGTGTTTTGAGAGGTGTGATATTAAATTATATAGTAACTATGTTACGAGTGGAGAGTTTACAAAACAAACTCATTTAATTAACGCTTATTTGACATTAATTTAATTAACACATTTGAGCGATTGCGTTTTCCCATGTTTGTCAATAATCGTTAAATGAGAATTTTGCTAATACCCCAATCCATTACCTATATTAAACAAACATGGAATTTCATGTGTAAAAGCTTAATAAGTAAATATAAAGAAACGTTTTTTTTTTACTTAAATTTTAAAATCGATAACATGGTATTAAAACATATTCGAACTTATGCAGTTTTGCATTTATTAAGTTAGTATACCGAGTAAATCGAAATGTATTTAATATTACGATAATTACATAAAGCATATCGAAATTATTATTAACAGTTACTAAAGTTTAATGATGAATATATCAAGAAATAAATTTACTTTATGTCCCCAACTAAACGACCATTCAAAACTAACCTTTATTTTTACCACTTAAGGTTGATATATGTGTAACCCACATTAATTTTTGTATTCTGTATACGTATTTCGAGAAGTAAGTTGTCATCATAAGCAGATAATTAAGCAGTGTCGCACCTGGAAAACTATGGCAAAAACCCAACGAAACAAATTCCATATACGATCTGTACCGACGAATGCCAATACGCACACTGTGCATTTTGGCTCTATCGAAATTATCTAACCTTTATCTTGAAGAAATTATAGTAGGGAGCACAGAAAAATCTGCTCCTAAAAATCATAAATTCGTGCCCTTTATAGTAGAATTTAGTTTAATAAATCTAGAAAAATTTCTTTAACAACGTCGGTAGAAGTGTTTTTAAAAAGACAGAAATTATTCTGATTAAGAAAAATTAAATTTTCAAGAATTAAATATTATCAGTTTTGAATTTTACTCATGTTACTTTATTGATAGTATTAGTGGTTTCAATAACCTTCACAATTGATTATATTTTTATTGTTTATGGGCAGATCTATGCAAGAGGTATTTCAAAGTACAAATTTATTTTTTATTTTATTAATTTTTAAATGAAATAAAGATAAAGCAAATAATTTTTATTATAATTACAATTACTGAATTATGAATTGTAGCCTATGAAGAAACTAGGTGTGCCAATTCTTTCGTGATTTTAGAGAAGGTGCACTCACCCTAATGGATCATGAATTGTATTGTATGAAGAAATTATATTATAGCTAATACAAATTTTTGTTTTGATTTTACGGCTATTCATGCAGTAGGGTAAATGTTTGACCCTAAACAGTTAATTATTAATTTAAATATTGAAAGTATGAGCATGTTCTTTCTGCTATAAGTATAAGTCTTAAAATGTTCTCCAAAAATCTCGTTCTCTCACGTTTAGAATAAACAATTATAATAATAATATAAATAATATAATTTACAGATTTTCATATTTCCAATATAATAATAATATAAATAAAGTTCGAATATGATTTACTAAATTAAGCGAGATATTGTCTGGTGCGCTTCTGATTGATATTGATGAGAATTGACCTCATTTTAATTTCGTGTTATTCAGTTTGTACCTCAAGTAATGTGCATAAAATATTAACTTTATTTTATTACAAATTAATGAAGTTTTCAATAATTATCAGTAGTAATGATATAGGCAACGCGGCGAATATGAAATTCGAGTTTTAAAAGCTTCGAAATTGTATTTTGTAAAATGCATATATATAACATATTTTACAGATTTTAGTACCAAAGTATGTTACATAGTAGTTGCAAATTAAACACAGAGTAAAATTGAGAGATATAAATTGGCAAAGTAGAACGTAAAAGCTTTAATAAAGCCGTCTTCGCGTGGTGCATTCGGTTTTAGTCTTGCCTTAATTACTTTAGTATTTCATGTGTAACACAGTATTATTAAATTCATTTCTGCATTTTGCGGCTCCCACTACTGCCATTCTTGTATCGTAGCTATTACAACATTCTGCAACTGGTATAACGTTTTTTATTTTATAATAATTTATTATTTATTTATAACTACGTTACGTACTCATATTTTGTTTGTATATGTAAAATTTACTTGAATAACATACTCCTTATTCAGATCCACAATTGGTTTAAAACTATATTAAAAAGAAAAAATAACAACATAATTATTCATAGAGTTAAAAATACATAGTGTTGGAATATGTTTCAAGTAAATTAAACAAAAATCGAAAAAAAAATAATAAAGTTTCAGGACGTTTAAAATGTATTAATAAGAGAAAGATATCTAAGAGATAAAAAACAGGATAAATAATTCATTCATGCTTTAAAGTTTTGCGGTTCAGCTATTTCCTGTAAGGGGGCGCTGTCAGAAATATTTTTGTCATATAATATTTCTTAGTCCGAATAACATTTACAGATTGCTAGCATATGCTGTTGTCTATCTTTAGTAATTTTTTAAATAAATTGAGTTTTGTGAAAAATGGGGTTAATGCGCGAATATTTTCAAGTTCCAGAGTGCACGTATTTTGCTCATAGACGAGCTTCATGAGGGACGGTCTGTCACTATAGTCACTTCAGAATATATTGACGCCTTGTATAATATGATAAAGATAGGCAATCACTGCACATACAGAGATATTCGGGCATCGTTAGGCATA
The DNA here is from genome assembly GCA_031893035.1 of Dermolepida albohirtum. NCBI lineage: Eukaryota > Metazoa > Arthropoda > Insecta > Coleoptera > Scarabaeidae > Dermolepida > Dermolepida albohirtum. Next base: position 152,527 of record JAVIWB010001686.1, read on the forward strand.
GGTATAACCCAAATCAGAGCTGTCCTGCATGATCATCTTGCCATCAGAAAGCGCTGGGCTCGATGGCTACCACACAATTTAACCGAAAAACAAAAAAAGGGCGTATGGTTTGGTGCAAACAATGCTTAAAAATTCAACCGCGGCCGAGTAAAATCAATGCATGACATTGTTACTGGTGATAAAAGTTGGATTTATTGTTACGAACAAGAAAGCAGGCGACAATCGATTTAATGGGTTTTCAGAGACGTGAAAGTGAGACACGAACGAAGCTCTGGCAAAAAAATGGTGGCTTCTTTTTTCGGACGCACCGGTCATCTTGCTACCATTCCATTAGAAGATAGTCGCACAGTTAATGCTGAATGATATACAACCATTTGTTTGCCAATTGTGTTCCAAAAGTGCATGAGAAATGATCAAGAGGACGGATCCTTCTGTGTCAAGACAATGCACCACCACACAATTCATCTCAAACAACAGAGTTTTTAGTTGCTTCATGAACAAAATTGACGATTCATCTGCCTTATAGTCCCGACTTGGCACCTTGTGACTTCTTTTTATTCTCATTCATAAAAGACAAAATGCGTGGATTGAAATTTAATACCTCCGGAAGCCTACGAAAATTTCGTATATGGGGTGAAGAATAATGGGTCAAATGTTTTGAGAACTGCTTGCACCGAATGCAGAAGTGCATAGATTATAAAAGCGAATATTTTGAAAAACAATAAAAAAGCAAATTATTTCTATAAAATCTGCATTTACGTAAGAAGTGTATGCGTATAACCATTCTTTTATTGTGCATACGTAGTTCTAATGGCGTGAAATATTTACTGCTTGAAGTTCTTGAATATTTTTGATGATCTGTTACCGTTGTTATGGCTGATATTTTCTCATATCGTAGAGCCACATCTTGAACAGCCAGGCTTTCTGTATTTATGGTAGTTGTTGTGTTCAATGCAAAGTTCTTTTGTCGGGATTGTTGCTCCATTCCTTGTCGAACCACTTTTTGGTGGTCATCGACTCTAAACTTGAGGGTTTCCCCCCTTCCCCTTCGTTACTTCTATACCATATATAGACACATGGCATTCTATAAATATATTTTTTCGGTCTTTGATTCTCGTCGTCAGACTTTGTTTTCGTTAGAATCGACGTGTTTGTATTCATAGTTTTTATAGCTGTTTTAACTTTATAGTCGTTGATTATCCTCCTGATCTTTTTTGACATATCCTAGACGTAAGAAATTACCATTATACACACACTCTCTTCAGGTAGTTTATGATCTTCAACCCATGTTATCTGATTCCTTTCTTGTGACAACACTTTTTCTATGTAGCCATTTAATTTAGGTTATTGGTTACGACTTCAAGCTCTTTCATTGTATCTTGTTGATCCATGCTTATGCTGAGTGCTCGTTCGTATAAGCATCTGGTTACTCGAATTTTAACATTGTGAGTATGAGCAGAGTCGAAGTACGAGCTAGTTAGGATGTTGCGCCTTTAAGACTAAGAATAAAGATCTCGTAGCTGCTGCATCTATGTAATTGCTATCGGTTTGCATTATTTATTTTGTTCAAATCATGTACTTAAGTAAGTTCGATAATATTCAATTTATGATAGAATAGAATAAATGGGAGAGAATTATACGTCCATTTCTCGGTTCGAAAGCACTAATGTCGTATTTTAGCTATTCGTGCACATAGTGACTAAAATGCGACAAATTAAATCAACCATATATGTGTCCATATAAATGGCTGTTGCCAGTTATAATGTAATAATAAACAACTCTTTGCCAATAAACTTTTATTTAAGTTCGTCAAACGCATCACAATCACAACTTTGTTGGCAAATAGTTGCCTTTTGTTACCTTAAACTGTCAATGATCGTTTATATGTTGTGGCAGTAGTGTGCTGTAGTTAAAATGCAGCTTTAGTGCTTTCGCTTCGATCGGAGATAGGTGTACAATTCTTCCTTATTTGTACTATCCTATGGGTTAGACATTAACTTTTACATAGTGTTCTCTCATTCTAAGTTCAGATTGCCTGATTAGCTCTGGAATTAGACAAAACGCGTGACATATATGTATATATCACAACTTTGTTGGCAGGTAGTTGCAATTACATAAATATTTTATAAAAATCTTGAGTTTGTCAAGAAATTGTAGATTGTGGCTTATAATCCTTGATGGTAGTCGCTTTTAACTAAAGTATTAAATGGCCGCTGCTGTTAAAAGTATTAGTGGTCTATTGGCTCGAAATGCTTAAGCTAAATCTCATTTGACAGTTTCGTTATGAATATAAAAAATAGAATTTAAACCAAATTCTTCCATCTTACATTTTTCATGTTCTTTATACGAGGTATGGCTGTTAAATAACAAGACTGACGCTGGTACAGAAGCCTTCTCTTTCAAATGCAGTGCCTCTCGCCTCTGTAAACAAATCAGTATAGCAGTATCCTTCGTTCGCATTAGAGTTTTTTTTATTTCGCCGGAAAAATGTTAAATGTAACAATAGAGCAACGAATTGTTGTGAAATTTCACATGAATCTTGGAAAAACCGCTACCGAAACGTATAATTTATTGAAAGAAGTATATGGCAATAAAAGTTTATCGCGTGCACGTGTTTTTGAGTGGTTTAAGCGTTTTTCAAGATTCAAGGCCATGCTGATTGTTTTTTTAGATATTCATGGGATTGTGTATCTTCACTGGGTTCCTGAAGGTCAACCATTAATCAACATTACTACCTTCACGTTCTTGTGGAATTGTGGAAGGACAAGTTATGGGCTCTCTACCAAGACAATGCACCGGCTCATTCCTCATTGTCAGTCAAGAGGTTCCTAGCCAAGTACAGCATTCCAGTGTTAGACCATGCGGCTTATTCGCCGGATCTTACGCCGTAAGACTTCTGTTTCCTAATGTGAAATCTGAATTAAAGGGAGCAAAATTTGAGTCCGTTGAAGCTGTGAAAGCGAAAGCGGAACGCTTCCTGATGGAGCTGACAGAAGAAGACCTCCAGCACTGTATCGAACAATGGCAGATTCGCATGGAGCATTGTAAGGATAGAGGAGGGATGTATGTTGAAAGTAATAATAAGTAAATACGTATGGAATCAAAATAAAATGTTTTACAGCTGTCTCGTTATTTAATAGCCACACCTCGTATATCCATTCTCGTTGCAGAAGGTTTTTTTTGTGATATATTTTGCTTTTAGAATAATTCTCGTGAATTGATATTTTAATGTAATGGAAATCCATCCATGTTTTTGAACTGCCTTAAAAATATTGGTACATGCTTTAATACCAGCAATAGAGAAATTAAATTTCGTTTCGGTTATTAAAGCTTACTACATTTACGCTCTTATACTTTTAGGCTGAATTACATTTCAGTTATGTGTAAAAAAGTATATTAATACAATTATAAATAGAAAGACGAATCAAAAATTCACTAGTTTTCCTTACATATCCCACACGTCTGTAGAAAGTTATGATATATCGTTTTTCACTGTCCTTTTTTATTATTCATAGAGTGGTATATAATAGTCATACTTCATTCTTTTAAGTAGGCACACTTGCTCCAAATATAATATCTGACTTCGAGAAAAAGTTTCTATTAAATTTGATACAGGTACAACACTTCGGTTGAAATGAAATTCACCTCGCAATAAAAAAGAAACTTCCATACGGAAAATGCGTATAAATATATTAGCATACGTTACAGCGTCTTCCAAGGAAACTCAAGAAAATAATTTATTGAAATGGCTCCCGAGAGCGACCGGGATACGATTTCAGTCTGGTTTTGTGGATATCAGGCGATCAGGTCGCACTACCTCATGTTAATAATGTCGCAAATGTGAAGATTGTCCGTCTATTTCACTGCCAGCTTAACCCATTTTCACGTAAATTTATTGATCTTAAAGTCGTCGGCACATAATTTCCTTCGATATATTACATGTAACTCGAATAAAATTCGCACTTCAATATTACGTGTAAACATATTTTTTGAGAATCATATTAAGTAAAATAATATTTCGTATAATAAAATATAATAGAGAAACATTTTAAAAACAATTGAATATTAAAAATTCTAATTGATCACTCAGAAACTTTGAGATAGATTCTTGAATGTTAGCAAGTTTAATCATGAAGCTAATTTATGCAATAAACTTCAGCCTCTTAAATATTTGGATATTAACGTGTCATAATATCATCGTATATTAGTTTCAAGTGAATTTAGAAAAAGTCGCTTAGAATGAGCTTTCACAGGAGCTCATAGAAGATCCTACTAGAAATATGCCCGAGAGATTAGCAGAATTAATTTATTTATATGGAGCGGTAATTCGTTATTAAATTTTCTCTATAAAAGGTATGCATTTTTCAATAACAACTTAATCATTTATTATTCTTAGCATAGTAAACATTTGTATAAAATTTAATTTAAAAATATGTACTTTTACTCGATAATTCGTTTTCTTTTTGTCACATAATGTTATTAAGTATCTATTGTTCGTCTTGATCATTTACTTAGTTCCAATATTCCAGTCTTTCAAGAATTTTTAAAGCATCGATTCAAATAATTTTTTATTGTGCTTTGAAACGACAGAAACAGGGTCAGGTTTGAACATGGCAGGTTCTTTATTACTTTTTTGTCATATCTTGCCAATTTCTGGTTGCCCGCTAAAGCAGAATTTCAATGACTTGATAAAAGACCACTACCTTCCATTTTATAGTCACTGCTGTTTCTACAAACTGTCTGCTTTAGTTTCTTCAATCAAACACGATATCCGAAGCTATGTTTTGATTATGCAGGAGTATATTGTGAAACACTACGCCTCTCCATCCCCACTAAACGCCCAATAACATTCAAATTTCGTTTTGGCGATCGATTTGTTCGAAGCATACCACGGCAGATTCAATTTAATGTTATTGTAAATTATTGTATGTGGCGTTTTTAATGTTTACTAGCTGCAAAAACACATATAGAGGGTTACGAGGGAGCGTTTTTATATTCGCGGAATGAGCGGGTTGTAGAGGGGTGAGTAGGGGCATTGGGGGCGACTCATGATTAGTATAAATACGAAGTTTCATTGTTATTAGACAGTTAGTCTTTGAGCTATCGTCAACCTAGTAACATAATCAGGAGTGAAAAGTGAAATATGGAAAAAATCGAATATCGTGCCGTTATAAAGTTACTTACCAGGCAAGGAAAATCAGTCGCGACCATAATGAATGAGATGTCATTGGCTTACGGCGACTCTTGTCCAGGAAAAACCATGGTGTACAAGTGGCATAGTTTATTTAAACAAGGAAGGAAATCCCTTGAAGACGACCCGAGGCCGGGCAGGAGCATTGAGGTGACCACGCCAGCACTTATCCAAAAAGTTGAACAAATTGTACTCGAAGATGCTCGACTAAAGAAGAAACAACTCGCAGAAATGGTTGGAGTATCCGATACAACAATTTTTAAAATCCTACACGATCATCTCGGCATGTCTAAGGTCAGCGCAAGATGGGTGCCGAGAATGCTCACGCCGCCGCAAAAACAACAGCGCGTAAAGTGTTCGCGTGCATTTTTGGACCTCTGTAATGAAGACAAGGATGGTGTATTGAGTGGAATTGTTACTGGAGACGAAATTTGGGTACATCATTATGAACCTGAGTCCAAACAAGACTCCATGCAGTGGCATAAAAAGGGCACAGCACCTCCCAAGAAGAAGAAATGTCACAATCAGCTGGGAAACTCATGGCAACGGTATTTTGGGACTCGGAAGGAATATTGTTGATTGATTATAAAGATAAAGGTGTTTCTATAACCGAGAATATTACGCTTCAATATTAGAGCGACTAAAAGAAGCCATTAAAGAGAAAAGACGGGGAAAATTGACAAAAGGTGTTCTGCTTTTGCACGACAACGCGCCCGTCCACAAGAGCCGCGTTGCGTTAGCTGCCCTGCATAAGGTGGGCTTCGAAATTGTGAATCACCCACCCTACAGCCCAGACCTGGTCCCGAGTGATTATTACCTGTTTCCGAAAATGAAAAAAGAGCTGCGGCGTAAAAAAATTACTGCCGATGATGAAGTCAAGGAGGCAGTTTCGGCATATTTTGCAGATAAAGAGAAATCATTTTTTTATGAGGGTATAAATAAATTAATTGAAAGATGTGAAAAATGTATCCGTCTTGCAGGTGAATATATTGAAAAAGAAAACTAATTTGGTTTTTTTATTTCCACCCCTTGTCCCCCATTCCGCGAATATAAAAACGCTCCCTCGTATATTTGAGTAATGATTTAGATGTTGTTTTTTGGTCGAACAATTTATAGAGGATCATTTTTGTTGCAAAAAGTCCTTTTAATTAAAAATGGTATTTATGTATTGCATCATTGCAAAATAAATCAGCAATTTATACGCGAATTATTATACAAGTTTTGGTCATATACTTCATGGAGATATGAAAGGTGACACCCGAAATTTTATACGATTGACAAAGAAGTGTCTTACTTTCCAAACATAAACTGAAGTCGAATGTGGCAGTTCTAATAAGCAAAAAGGGTATGATAAAAGTCTTTTCTCTATTCAGTTATTTAAATTCATGTTTGTTGTTAAGGACTACAAGTATTTTTTCATTAAGGAATAAATAAAACATTTTGTCTAAATTTAACGCTATACCATGTTACATATTTACTGTGACTAGTTTCGTCTGTTAGAACGTCCTAACAGACGAAAAACTATGTCTCCGTGGTAATTTCACGTTATTTAACTCATTACCGGGATAAACGCGTATATCAATACAACAAAGGGTCTACAACTAGAACATTAATAGAAGGCAAATAGAATTCACATTTTGAAAAGAACGATTTGGGGATCGTGAGCCGAGCAATGTTTTACAAGGCTAAGACCAGTCTACTGCTTTTGCTGTTTTTTGCCTATACGATCGTTCATGTTCCAACGCCTTTTGAACTGATTATGCGAGGAGGATCCGGGATTAAACAGCCTATATCCCCGATTTATTATTTAGGTTATGGCAAAGTATATATCAAGGTCCTCGATTAAGCGTATGTGTTGGTGATGCTTTGCTCTCTTACACATTACGTACATTCATACAGGACTGAATTCTGGATGAACCTATTCGTATTATAACTAGACTTGTATATAAACTACATACGAGAATGGTAGAACGTCCTCTCGGGGCGAAAATATTTATTTGCAAATAAGTTATACGGCACCACAAATAGATCCCTATTAAGAATTTATATATTATATATACTCTTGTTGCGAACCATTACGTATTGGTACCTGTTGATAACGTAAATATATACATATGTATTATCCATGCCATGGCGATTAAAACTAAGAAATATTAAATTATATTTATTTTAAGTTCTTTAGGCATATTAAGTTTGGATCTGTCAGCACCTGTAAACGTTTTTTTTTTTGATGATCTGATAGTAATTCGTCCATTAGTGAATATTTGTGTGACAGGGTGTACTTATTGGATGGCATATCTTCTTGGCACTCTGCTATTACAGGCTTATGTTAATTGAAACCTTGTGTTAAATAGATGATCTTAGTGTGCTCATTAATTGCCATATCTTCTTTGCACTCTGAAATTTATGAGTGTTTACAGATTTACTTTCCTGGAAACATTCGTACAGTATGACACCTGAATCCAGTGGTGTGCAAGCTTATGATATAAAAATGTTCATTAAATTCGCCTCTAATATACATCTGAATGTAATACTTAAAAAATCTTAGAATGTGGCAAGTTTTTACTAATATTTGAATTTTTTATAATTAAAGAGACTGAGAAAAGAGTTTCCTGTTTTAATAACTTATTATGTATGTAATTTATCAACATTTAATATAATCCGTCTTGTTCATCACGTTTCAAATGAGTTTTAAAAAGACTAATTAAATACTAAGTGTTTCGTAGTGCAGTAATTTTCATTTAATTATGCTATACTCTTCGTCCTTCTCGCACTAACTGAATTAACTGAAAAAGATTAGCATTTAACAATGAAAACTCATTTTCTTATTCGTGACTGCTGGTTATTAGTAATGACCTATACGATTAAAATTGATTTCGAGAGGTGTATTAACTTTAAATTTACACCTAATAATTTAATTATAACTTATGTACGTCGTCGCTAAACAGAGGGCTAGGTATTTTATATGCTACACTCCAAAACTCATTACCACCAATTTCTTTCGCCTCCATAAAATCCTTAGTCATTTAGATTCGTGTTTAGATTAAAGACCACTATGTGTATAGTCATGAATGCTCAATTAAATATTTATTAAAACCGAAGCTTACAAATAACTGTCGCTACAGATTCCGTTCTGAAGTAATTTACGATTTCGATTGAATCAGACTCTGTAAAAGCAAATTGCGGTGAGCAAACATTGATCATTGCTAGTGAATTAATATGAAAAGATAATATTCCGCATATACTCCGGTATTTAAATTTAGAGTATTAATATAAAGCAGGAGAAAATGTAAATTAAGAGTAAAAAATTTTTAATTGTTTTTATGAAAATATGTAGATAAATAAAATAAAAATATGTCATGTTGATATTCCTTACACTATTTAGTATTACTTTCCAACTTGAAAATGTTTATGTTTTGAGTATGCAAAGTATTGTCCAATTGAACATCATTTGTGAAAATCTTGAGATGTAATGTGTGTGAGGAGGTGTTTGTGAGAGACCTGGCTACTAGCGCTCTCTTTTGGAAAAACTTAGAACTATAGATTAAATTTTCTTAAATTTCTGACACTTTATTTAAAAGTTATAGCAGTATGACTAAAGTGCCTAGATGGAAAATGCTATAATACACAATCTATGGCAGAGAAAATCGAATTTTTTTAAACTAGTAAATCTTGGTGGCGCCATCTATTAAAAAAATATGCGTCGGTGAAGTAGATCTTTCACTAATGTTACGTAAAAATATGACATTTGCATCATTAAACACAGAGAAACGGCACATAAAGTAACAGCGTGTATTTGGCACTGGTCGAAAAATGAATTTTGAACAAAGAGCAAACATCAAGTTCTCTCTTAAACTCGGTAAATCGTTTACTGAAACGTTTAATTTGATGAAGCAAGTGTATAGTGATGCGTCTTTATCACGTCAAATGTGTATGAGTAGTATAAATGATTTAAAGACGATCGTACGGACATAATGACGACGAACATCATGGTGTAAAAAATCTGTGGTTACGGAAAATAACATCGAACTTATATGTGAATTTATAAGAAATGAGCCGAAATCCTCATTGCAATACGTGGGAATGGAATTAAATATTTAAAAAGATTCAATTCATCGCATTTTGGTACAGCATTTGGGACTGAGATAGATTTGTGCAAGGTTTGTACCATACAAGCTAACTGAATTCAATATTCTACAAACTTGACTAAAGACTCAAAAAACGACGAAAACCTCAGGTACTCTATTGTAACTGGCGATGAGACGTGGTGGTTTCAATATGATCTAGAGACCAAACGTCAAAGATCTGAATGGAAGCATCCAAGTGAAGACAGACCGAAAAAGGCCGTTTGGAGAAGTCGAAAGTGAAGACAACATTGATTTGTTTTTATGATTCGAAAGGCATAGCGCACAAAGAGTTTGTGCTGATAGTCAAACGGTCAATTCTGTATATTATCTTTGTGTTCGTCGTGTCTTTGTTTCATCATTTCATCGTTCGCCGCTTATCATTGATTTTCTAATTGTAAACGGCATTTTAACCATCAACCATTCACCGTATTCAATGGATTTAGCCCCCTGTTATTTCTATCTATTTTCCAAACTACATTTGCCGATGAAAGGACAGCGTTATTCCGATGTCGAAGCCATTAAAAAGGCGCCGACACCGATCTTGAAGGACATCTCTAAAGATGAACTTAAAAATTCATTCAACATGTTAATTGACCGTGCAAAACGTTGTATTGAAGTCGACGGCGACTACTTTGAATGAATTTTACTAAAATAGTATTTTTATTTTACAGAAGTTCAGTTTTCTCTGAGATAGACTGTGCTCAATGATTATGCTTATGATTCAACATATAATCTAGTATTTGTTTATAAAAGCCGAAACGTATCTGAACTTTAGGCTGACATGTAACAAATTTTGAGTGACACTGCTCATTCGAAAGTCATCATATGTCACTGAGTAGGATAAATGAAGCAGTATAAATTAGATAATCATAAGAACTGCAAACCAATGATCAAGGATGATAAGTAACTGCAGCAACGGAAATTATCAATAAAACTTTATTGATCATTTCCGTTGTTACAGTTTCTTATCATTAAATTATGATGTTTTGAACGAGATAGCATTGTGAGCAGCCGTATATCACATTTTATGCATGTGTGGCACGACCAAACTGCTAGAAAGATAGAGGCCTCGAATTTTGAACTGTGAATGAAAATACGTCATCATCAAGGCTGATATAAATCAACTGCAAAGTAAATTTCTCTATAACAGAAATACTATGGACATTTCTTAAAGAATTTAGTGTTAATTATTCTTAATCTACATTTAAACAAAGCATTTTAAAAATTTAACATATTAAGCGTAAAAATTAATTCCAAAGATTGAATATTTTTTCGATAAGGAATATGTTAGAATAAACAGATAATCATTATTAACCAGGAATAAGAATCTGCCTTCTTTTGTAGATGCTGGATATAAATACAGAGATTTGTTCATGCAACAATAAAGCACTTAGCCATAAATTTGATTTCTATGTTGGTTTAATTAAAATTTGTGCAAGAACGACACCGTAAAATATAAAACGAATAAAACACCAGTCGATCCAGAACAATGCCGTGGCTCCCTTTTTTGATTCATTTATCTCATACCACGCATCTACCGCCTAAAAAAAACTAGCGACCAGATGCACAACAAACAAGTGTATGCAAATTTGTACACATTTTCATATAAAACGCGTGTGGGAGTATTGTGTGTGGCACACCGGTGATACATGAAAAGCGTACCGTATTACATCGTGTATATATGCCGTGTACATAATATTACACACGTACGTGTGTATGCATTGATACTGTCGCCTGCTGGTTAGGTCAAAAAGGTCGATTTATAAGCAAGATTAGATATTATCTTTGGACTACTTCTACTTTGTATATTCTTGAGAGGACCCCCTGCTAAATTTAGTTTGTAAGACTGAACTATTATTTTTAGAAGGAAAAGAATTTAATTTATTGTCTTATTTTAACTTATGCAAATTTATTTTACGTCAATTACTATTTCCGACACAAGTTTACTAATGCCGTGAAGTATTCAAACAATAAGGGGAACGAGAAAAATCTAGTCGTGATAGAAACAAATAACTGCGATGTTTAGTAATGTTCAATAGTCATAATATTTCTGTATTTGTGTGTGAAATTCGACTTAAATTCGTTCATTATTTTGTGTTTCATAGAGTATTTCACAACAAAAAATGAGTTTTGTGAAATTAGAACACCATCAGTCTGTTTGACAAAGGAAAATAGTTCTTCTAAAACTATTCACGTACGAATGATTCTAGTATATGGAGACGACGTTTAATCATATTTTCAAGTGAAAGATTGGTTAAAACAGTTTCGGTGGGTGTGTGTACCCATTGATGATGACCCAAGAAGCGGAAGACTTTCAGATACAATCAATACTGATGTTTGCATGAAAGTTGAAGCAATGGCTCTCGAATATCGTTGTTTGAAAGTTTTTGTCATAGTTAATAATGAGATATATATTAAACAAGCTTTTTACACAATAAACGAGTAAAGTGTCGGCAAAACAGCTCCAATATTGTCGACGTCTGAACAAAAACTTCCTAGGCTATAAATATCTAATTTTTGGATGCAGATACTGACTTTTTCTATAAGATAATGATAGGCGATGATATTTGGGTACAGCAATGGCATTTAGACACAAAATTAAAGTCCATGCAATGGGACCATAGGGTTTCTCTGCCCCCCAAAAAAAGCTCGCGCACACTCTTCAGCTCGAAAGTTCATAATCGTCTTTTGGAACCAAGCAGGAGTGATTCTTGTAGAATGTATGAGGAATATGAAAGAAAATATAATAACAGCATCGAAGGAAGTATAACTAATAGAATGTCAAAGTTTTTTCACAAAAAACATATTGTAGGTGATAACTTAATTTCTGCTTTCCTTTTACAAGATTTGTTTTTGGTAGATCGTTAGTGCGAGTTACATATATGGTTATTCAAACTTCTACTTTTTTATCAGGTTAGGAACGTGCTGGGATAAGGTTAGTCTATAAATAGAGCGATAATACATGTGTTGATAACTATAGACACATATAAACTTTGTGGAACTTTATTAAAGTCTTTGAAAGTGTCATTTATTCTTGCTTGAAAAATAACAACAAATCATGTTTTATTCTACATCGTAGGGAGAAACTTGATACTCGTGGCCAAGTTCATGTAGCATGTGTTGACTTTAGCAGTGTTTCTGACAGGCTTGATCATGTAATTTTACTTTTTAAGTTGTCAGTGTCTGGGTTAAGTTCTTAATTAAATAATACCGGAAATCTAGCAAAGGTCATATTTAGGGTTACCCTTTGTTATTCTTTTTATAAATGAGTATCTGACATTTTCAAATTGTCTATGCGGATGATAATGAAAATTTGTTATCTATTAAAACTTAGAAGAACGATTCAAAAAAATTTGATTATGCATGTTGCATAGTTTTCTACGTATCATGTATACACATTTATGCCAAATGTTGGTAAATGCTCTTTTCACAAAAGGGTTGATAACATGAAGGACTTCTTTTCAGGAGCCTATAGACAGTGTGAGATATGACAACTAGCGCTCCCTAGGAACTTTATCTAAACCCGACTATGGTATAAGGTAATGTGACTGCATGGAAGTGCGGTTGTTAACTTTTTTTAAAGTTTAAACTTACCCGATTATGCGAAATTCTGGTCGGGTGGATTGTTATTTCCCTTGTTGTTCGAGAAAACAATATGAAAAACGTACAGAGTAAAATAAAATAAAAAAATATTGAAAAGCACATGTGACAAAACTCCCTGTAAGAAAATAAGTCAAAAGAGCGGATGATTCACAGTCAACTATAGACAATGTTAGGTAAAGCTGTGATAGTCAACACCGCAAACGAACTGGATCTGATATCCGACCGGGAAACCTGAGTAGCTAGGTAATTTGGAATTTCTAGTACTACAGTGCGAAAGTTAGTTAAGTAGGACCAAGATTAAATAGAACCTAAAAGAGTCGCAATTAAGTCCATTTCTAATAGACAAAGAACCAAGAGACTCCAGACACACAAGATAATTACAAGAGATTTAATAATGTTGCAGTGGAATAGGCTTTATAGTCACTTCAAGTAACCTTAAATTTTATTGTGAAGGACCTTGGCTCCATATGTTAATAATACCTGTGCTTCATCATCAAAAACGTTGTTTTGTGTTACGTACTTGCGAACACTTTAGAAGTGTGGTTTCGAATAAAACCATGTTCTTTGCATTTATAGTTAGTAAACTTGAATTTGCTTTATTTGTTAGGTCGCCAAATTATATTTACCGAGGAGTATCCATTGAAAAGATGCAACAACACTTTTTAAAATACTTATCGTGTAAATTGGATAACATTTATTACAAACGCAATATCGAGTATGGATTATTACTAAGAAAATATGGGATGCAATCTTTTCAACCTCGTGAAGAAGATTATGCAGCAAGATTTATGTGGAAGCTCGTAAATGGTTTTATCGATAAAATAGAAACTAGGTGTAACTTCCGATAGTATTTTAATTCGTTATTTACAGAAAATTATAGAGTAACTAATAAGAAATTTGGACGGTATTTCTATATATGTACACATTCATTTATATCAATTTGTACGTTCTAGCAACACCGATTAATGAAATAATATAAATTCCTGCTTGTACTTTGTATAAATTATTATTTTAGTTTCACCCTTGCTATTTAGGAACAAACCGAACGTTAAAATTACCAATATACTCCTACGTTCCCGCGTATATCTTCGAAATTGAATCATTTTACATTTTATTATGCGAACAGAGCGTGCAAACGGGACGCTCTACATATAACATTAAACTAGAAACTGTTATAACTTCAGTTTCGTAACCAGTCACATAGTGCCTATAGCAAGCTGTATAATAATGTACAGGTTTTATGAACATTCCCTTGAATAGTACACACAATGGCTTCTCCAGAATTTATGTAGTAATTCCCGCGTAGTTATCCTAGTTTCGATCTGTCACAGCTACCCTTGCAGGCGTGCTTTATGAATTGGGTAAGTGGGAAAAAATTCTTCATAAACAATGCCTAATCATGCTTCGTGTACTAAATTACGACTCAATTGTGTGTAAGAAAATTAGATATATGTTTAATTTCAACTTATTTACATAATTATTTAAAACTAATATCTCTGCTGTGGCGTAAAATATTCTTCTATTGTACTTTGGTGTACGTTGCATTTTTATGGCACAAAAAGTAACACTCGATCATAGCACGCTTTTCTTGATTAGAAAAAATTTGAATTGATAATTTATGAAACCTCATTCAACACTACTAAGATATTAAATGATTTGTACCCGCCAATAATTGTCGTTTGCATCTCTAAATCCTTTCCATAGCATATTACTCGAACGGTTCGAAAATTGTAAGAAAAATGGCCACAATTTATTTAAACATGTCTATATCGAGTGCTATATCATTAGAATCGTCGAAAAAAAACTTTTTTATAAAGTCATGAGCAACTATGGTTTGTGTCACAACTCAAAAATTATAGCTTAAATAAAAAATAGAGTAAGATTGTATTATTAAGTACATAATTACCTATAACTTCTACCTTTACACATTTTTTTTCTAAAGTTACTAACAACAGAGCCATAAGCACCAAACAAAATAACAAAAAAAATATTTTTGTAAGATATCTAGTTAGTTTCTTCAGAAAACAAAAAGTTCGTCAATTGAGCTCGTAAAACTGCAATTATTTCCCCGTTTAACCGTGCTAGTTTCCGAGATTTCCATACTAAATATCGGAAAAACTCGGATTATTCAATGGCTTTAAAGATTAGCGTGAATAAACTATCCGTTAGACGGCAACAGAAACATTGAGAAATTTAATTATGTACGTTGACAATTGAATCTATCGTAAGATTTAATTACAAATTAATTTTAAATTTAAATAAATTTGTAAAGTTTTAGAAATGAAAATAATACATCAAAACATGTAGATTTCGTTCACACTGCCACATTGTGTTCGTCAGCTACATTTTTATGCGTATTTCTCCCAGGCTTGCCCAGTGATCAAGCGGCTATGTATAAGAGAAGAAACACGGACGATCTGAGGAAAGACACCATTTTTGAGTTTAGTAATATCTAATTTAAAGTGTGTTTCTATGTTTCGAGGCTCTCCACGCTTCGCTTAAGCACCAATATTGTTTAATTCGTTTAAATTTCTGTTTTTAATCTTTAAAAATGTTCATTATGTTATACTTTTTGATTTCTTGTTATAACTTTCGGATAATTAAATTGGTTGATTTATGAATATAGGAATTAGTGAAGGAACTTAAAGGGGAGGATGATAGCCCAGACGCTTTATATTCATTTTTATTTTATAAACTAGACAATGAAGCCATTTCTCATTTGTAAAGGTTAATTAATGATCATGTTACACAAGTACATGAAAGGCGGGTAATAGCCGTTGTTAGTCGAGTAGTCACTTCTAATAGTTTTGTTAAATTCTTTTACTTTATAATTGTGTAAAAATTGTTAGTGAGACGTTAAAAATAGTTTGTTTCATATTCAGTTTTATTTCTATATGTGAAATTTGATTTAATATATTTAAAATATAATCTTTATTTTAACGAAGATCTATCTTATCTCATAAAGAAAATTTAACAAGTTTTTAAACATATTGCAAATTCGAATTTGGCTTTCAATAAATATTAATGTTTTGTCTGCTATTAATTGTTTCATTTAAATGAATGTAAAATAAAAAAAACATTGTTCTCTGAGAAGTATGTACAGAGTCACAGTAATATATTTTGCTTCTATTTAAAGAGAAAACATTACTCACATATATTTAAGAGAATGAATGCCAATATAGAAATTGATATTGGCCTGCTGCTCGTAATTGAAAACAAGGAAATAATCATTAAAAGGTCTCATTTACTTCTCAAAAATGAACAATAAACTTTATATTGTATAAAAAGATAAATTTGGGGAGATGAGTTTCTCTTATTTATCGTTGGTGAAAATAAACATTAATGGGTTGTAGATTGTTTTAAATAATTTACAGAGAGACATTTTTTTCATATGAATCTCAAAGTGCATTCCAAATAATATGCAGTTTTTATAAAATTTCACTGAATATTAACTGAAAAAATTCATAATTTAATTTTTCATTTCTTTTTTTGGCAAAATAAGTAAATAAAAAAGAATATCAGGCAACTAATAAACCAAAAGAACCAAATACTATTTTTATATGTGTTTATTATGTTACTCGAAAATTTTCTTTTACTGTTATGTTTCCCTTAGTTGAAGACGTATTGCGCTTTTCCTCATAAACTTTATTTTGTGTGATATTCTGCTCAAATATTACATAGTTACGCTCATATATAGACCCCAGTTCCTAATAAAAACGTTATAGCGAAATCAGCAAAATAACCATGGGTCAAAAAGGAAATACCTCAACAACTAATATTAAAAAGGGGAAGGATAGTAATAAAATAGAATATTCATTTGAAGACATTTTGTAGCTTTTTATTGTGTCGTGATATTTCTCGAATATATAATATTTACATTTCAAAATCCAAAGCAGAAGAACCAACATTTGATAATTATCACGTACAGTTATTATCAGCTGTATACTTTGTAGAAATAATTAATACGGGTACATTATATGTTCAGAATCTTATTGAAAAGTTTCGTGTTGAAATATATTTACATTCAGCTATATTAGCAGCAACAGTTACAAAAAGGTTTGTTTAAATAACATGTCTAACTTTAAATGCATAAAAACAAGGATACATGTTACACAGTTTTGTTTGAAACTTTAGAACTATCAAAGCAGATGAAATTGGTGAAATTACGGCCATGTTGGGCTCAAAATTAGCTAAAGATAGTAAAAAAGCAAGAATGGCTCTCGATGAAATTCGTAGTAGTAAAGAGTCCACCAATTGTATTTTTACTGACGAATCGGACCAAACCAAATTGTAAGCAACAATTAATCAAAGTACAGAAATTGTGAATATTATGATATTGAACCCAAACAAAAAGTAAAGTTTAAATAGTTACATCTTATTTTCACATGGACTAAATATAATGATATAATATATTTCAATATTATAATTCAGCCGTAAGTTCAAAATCGATTTCTTAAAAGAATCAAAGACAGAAATGATGGATTTAAAAGCATTTAATTGTAATTAGGCACAAGAAAATTACAATTGAAATCGAGACGACGTAGAGCTTATTGATGATGCCTCATTTTGTGTATGGTCACACAGAAGAAGAATATAGGTGGTATTTAACTCATTAATGCTCAAAAGAATGGTGTTTAATGTTCAGAGACTATATTTGTTTTCCGTTTTCATATGATTTCTTTCTATCTACGGAGTCCTAAGGTTGGCTGAAATCTATATACAATACGTACATTGTTTCTCCATACTCATAACTAACACTGCTGTTCATCTTCTGGTATTTTGTCATGAGCCCATGTCTTGGATTTGCTGTTGTGTTTTTTAAAATTAGGATCCCTCCATATTTTATAAATCTACGTTTATATCATTTCCTCCAGCGTTTTCATCCTTTTTTAACGTTTGTATGGTTTGTCATTTTATATTGTCGGGGGTGACATTTCTTACGCAATTTTATTTTTGTACATTTCGTCCTCATCTGGGAACTCTTCACTTATGTTTTTCTAAGGTATCGTCTTTTTCTATTATTAGTTTCTCTTTTTTCTCTATTTCTGCATATTCCTGTTTGTCTTTTTGCATCACTGTTTGTAATATTTTTCTTTTAGCATTTAGTCATTTTGATCTCTTCTAAATGTCTCATAGAGCTATTTCAATATTTTATTATCAATTTTTATGGAATTGTTTTCATTACAGTAATTTTTATAGACCCTTCTACTCTGCTCTCTTCTCATTTTGTATATTAACTATTTTTTTAATTGCCTTTGTGATTTTTTAAGTTTTTCTTTCTCGTAATCTTTCTACATTTATTATTTGCCTTTTTTGGCATTGTGTTTTCTTGCAGACTACTATTTCTGTTTAATGTTTGGGTGACGAAGAAGAAGAAATAGAAGCAAGGTCGAAGTACCTAGAATTATATCAGATCAACATCTGTATATCGGACTGAAGTGTGGATTTTCTATAAGAAATAACAACTAATATGACATCATATATCACAGGAATGGAAATTCTTAGAGAAAATTTTTGAGGAAAAGGGGAGAAATTTCGTTGAGGGGAACAAATCAAGAAATAAATGATTTACATGGAGAACTAGAGATAAACGTGTAAGCAAAAGCAGACAGAATGAGATGGTTGGGTTACTTGGAGAGAATACCGAAGAAATTAATAGATATGAATTCAGCGACAATGCGAAAAAATTACCTAAAAGGACGTAGTATGACCTGGTTCAAAAAGATCGCGGCGAAAAGGAAGTTAAAATTAGAAAAAAAGGTTCAAGACTGGAAGGTATGATAAAGAACCTCAATCAAGACTGGATGATAGGAAGAAACATTATCAATCTATAAACCTAAATTGTCTATAGTAGGGAGAATCCTGGGAAGTTTGATGCTTAAGAAGTAGAAGTTTATTACAGATGTTTACTAAAGTCAGCCGACCAGTGGTTCGCTGAAAGGCCAGGGGATTCAAGAGGATTGTCTCTGTACATCCTGCGATCAAAACTAAGATAACAATATTAGATTGATTGTTTGAATCATCATTCAATTGAAAATGTGTAGACCTACTTGATAATGAAGTTGAGGGTAGAGTGTTGCAGAATTTGAAACAGCTATCGTATCAATTTAAATTTTAATTAATTTGGTGGTCTCTTAGCTTAAATTATGCAGACAATCTTGTTGTGAGTACAGGAAAACACTATTAAGCAATAGTCATTAATAGATAATTACAAATTGGTGCTTTAAAAAATTTTCTAATCATTTTAAAACTATTTATTTTAGAATAAGTTTTTCCTGAAAAACTATCTACAAATTTTTGTGGTATAATCTGTGTTTAGGTACAAATTTTAGTCTTTTTTAGAGTTTAAAAGAGAAGAGAAGGAAATGAAATGAAACTTTTTTATTATAATTTTGTTTTGTATACGTACTCCCTAATGGTCATTGAATTGTATTATATACATATTTACTGTTTTATATTAGTCATAAGTGTCATCTTATAATTAGATTTTCTATTTTAGATGTCCTACTTCATAAAACAAGTACAAATAACCGAATGTAACAATTTTTAATTTATAATCAATACCCATATGAAAACTACATTTGATCTAAGAGTCTCAGCCTCGAATCTTTAAAATCGACGCGTCAGATTTAATAAAAATTTCAAAAAACAAAACAGAGCTTTCTTATTTTCAAATAATAAATTCGTTAAGTCACAGATGGATGAGACAGAAGATTCGAGTTCAGTCATCCTGATTCCAAGGAAAATTCTGTAGCAATCGGAAAGTGCTGTTTTATTTACTTGAATTTCTCTGCTGCTTTTGCTGCTCCTGTTCCTGTATCGAATATCTCCTCAAATTAAAGTCTCTTCTCAGTTCAGACAGATTAATGGCTTTATGATGGCAGCGCTGGAATAATGGTTTCTATTTCAATTACCGAAAAGACTAACCCCTCTGCGGTTCAGCTTGACGCTTAGATTTTTTATATATCTGTGCTTATATATTAAATCAATTTTATAATTGTTTTTTTTCGATATTTTTGTTATTTTATTTGGCGTGATACTCAAAATTGTTAACGATAATAATAAAATAATGTATTCTCTATTTAATCAAATTCTTCTCTACTTTTTAGTTCTCCCCAATTTTGATATAAAGTTTCTATTGTATCTTTATTAATTGTGGCAAACATTTCTTGTATCAATTTTTTAATTTTGACGGAGTGTTGTATGCTGTATATGATTATAATTCAGTAAAACGCAAACTTAAGCTAGATGTAGACGCTACTATTTTCACCGTACAGGTAGTAGTCATTTTGGAGAATTTAAGGTATGGAGCATCTGATAATTATGTCAGACCTAGAAAGCTAATATTAATTAAATATGTAAAATACTTCAATCACATGTTTTCAATTCGAATTTTGCTTGAGTTTAAGGCCATTGCGAGATATAGAGCAACAAAATTGAAGAAAGCTAAATGAAGCATTAAGTTGGAGAATTCTCTAAGCAATAATATTAAATCAAATTATTTGAAGGGACCATAAAGCCTATTCCACTGTGATCTTTCCAGACCCGTTTTGGTCCTCATGATGTCTCTTTGGAGTCTCTTAGCTTATTAACATTTACTGCTTAAAGTAGAATCTGATTACGGTACCTAATCCCTATCCAATATTGGCACTGCATCACCAGTTTTCGTATTTTAGCTTTAGAAAATTCGAATCAATTAGTTAACCAGGTCTCCTAGCCAGACATCAGTTTCACTTTTTTTATGATATTGAATCCTGCAGCTTTATATATCTTTATTTGTAGATGTTCTTAATTCATCTTTTCATGGAGCATTCTTACCTTGTAGCTTTGAAATCACTCAAATGTTCTTTTCTACTTTTTCTTCTTTGTTTTACTCTGTAATTTTCCCATACTGTTTCTACAAGCAGCAATAACCGTCCATTCTAGTAAATACAAGTGGGTTGCGCCTGGTTCCCCCAGGTAAACGTTAACTATCGTACTTCTTTGCTGTCATGTCATTAGTCAGGTTATGAGATCTTCTTTACTCATTACTTCTGCTATTTTTATAATGACTGCTTTTTTATGTTTATGTGCGAACGTGGACTTATTTCTTGAGTTTGTGTATGATGGAGAAATTGTTTTGTTGAAATACCTGTTACTGACATCACATTCGCTACTATTGTTATCGCTTGTTGATTCCAAACCTTTTTCAGTGTGATTGCAAGTAGGGGACTGAGTGTGTCGAGTACATTATGTAGACTATGAAGGAAAGTATTACAGAAACAATTAAGAAAAGAAGTTGGAGATACTATGGCGGAGGACCAAAGTGGCTTTTCTCCTGACGGCTCCTGTATGAACAACTTGTTTACATTACAATTGGTAGAGAAGGAAATTAGTAAGGGTTATGAAGTTCACATTACATTCATCGACCTAAGAAATGTTTATAACACTGTCCTCAAGAATAAGTTATTGACCGTGCTGAAAGTGATAGGAACATTGTCATGTTATTAAAATGATCCAGGAGTTATATGAAAATAATATAGAACGTATAGAACTTCTTTCTAAGCTGCCACCATCACCAAAGGACTACGAGAGGGTTGTTCTCTGTCCCCACTCCTGTTTAATATTTATCTAGAAATAGCTTCGAGAAACTGGAAGCGGTCATGCCAAGGAATGGGAATTCTAATTGTAAAATACTTCTATTGGCATTGAATTTTGGTATAGGTCGACAAGAGGTAAGAGACAGAATACAAAAAGTCCGTAAGGTAGTAGTGGCACTCAATTAACTATGGTGAGATAAAAATTAAGGAAAGGTAATAAAAAAAGGGAAGGTCAGATAATAATGGAATAAATATTATTGTATGGCAATGAAGTATGGACACTGGAAGGGGAACATAAAAGTTAACAGTTGTTGGGATTATCTCAGACGGAGTACTAGAACATCAAGAAATCAAAGAATTAGAAATGATGAGATCTGAACCAGAATGGAAGCTAGAGAAACCGTTATACAACGAAGTGAAAGACAAAGAGAGCAGATGGCCGAAACGCCTATTTAAATGGAGACGACCGGGATGAAACAAGAGAGGCCGTCCCCGTAGATAACGGAATCTTGGAATGAGGAAGGCGATGAGGGACAGAGATTGAAGTTGAGATTCAGGCAGCAACACCAAGCTGTATAATTATTGTACTAATGTAATTATACTTATAATTTGTGCAAAAGCAATATATATATATATATATATATATATATATAATTGTTATGATTTCTATCTTCGTAGGTTGTCCTTCCTTTATTCCCTTTTTTTTAGTTTCTCTTTAAGTATATTTTTATTATATGCAGATTCTTATTACTATAATTTTTCTGTTTTGAACGTAACTTTCTAATTTATTTTTGTTATCATTAAATTAAGAAGGTAATGATAATACGAGAAGAAAAATTAGCGCAATTTTGTCAAAATTATGAATTTTTTTTTATTTGAGATTGAAAATGTTTTTCATTTACATTGATAAACTAATGAAGTTAAATATGAAATATGCATTAAGAGAAAATTAACATAATACATTGATGAAATGTGATATAATCTAGTACATAATTAATATGTTACGTTTCTTTCTTTACTTTTCCATTTATTTAAGAAAATTCTAAAAATAAACTACGGACGGTAGAACGAATTTGTTAACATGTACATGTATCTACGAAGAAACACATTGATAGCATACACATTCAGATCAAAATTAGATTGTCGATGCGAAATAAAACTGTAAATTGGAAAAAATAGGAAACGAAACAATTGGTGTAATGAAGCCGCTTTTATTTTCCTAATAAAAGAAGGTTCCTTTTCTTTGGATTCAGAGAATCGATTTCGCATTGTTTCCGAGTAAAAGTTTATATTTGTGTTAAACGGTCACTCCGGAAACTAGAAATTGGCCATTTTCCTTACTGGAAATAAACTTACTTCTTCTCCAAGCGCCTCGGTCTTTTTTTAGTTTAGTATGTGCTATTTTTATGGTGTATATATATATATATATATATATATATATATATATATATATATATATATATATATATATATATATATATCGCATATATAGAAAAAAATATATAAAATTTATGACCCTGAGATAAAAAGATACTTCCAAACATTTATTAAAACAAAACGTATTTGCGCGGCTTAAATACCTTTGGCACTTGTTTAATTACATTGTTCGGCTCGATTTTTTTCATAAGAAAACGGAATGCTGTTAATTCTAGTATTTAAACACTTAATCAGAATTTCTAAGAGAACGAACCGTTTTCACAGCATAATATTTTATTAACAAAAAGTACATTTAACTTAACACGATGAGACGTATAAACTTTTTAAAAGCGCTGGAAGTTTTTAAACGCATACACCTTCTTAATCTAAACAATTTTAGCGGTAAGAAAGGTTTGAATTCCTGTGGACAACTTTAGCTATTTTGTTAAAAACTATAATTTAAAACTTTAAAATATGTTCTTTCATTAGCAAGAAATAAATTTTATATGTTAGCGAGCCTACTATTAATAAAGAACTGTAGAAGATTTCCTTTCTTATTCTCTTTCAAAAAAGTAGATTTCTGCCCCTCATGCTGTAATATATAATTCCAAGAAAGCATTCTGTCCATAATAAAGGCACGAATTTCACGCTTTTCCCTACCGTGTTGAACCATACATATTATTAGATGTTGTTCTTAAAGCAATAATAACTGACACTTTTAAAGACCTTAGTAATGTTGGACAAAAACTGGCATGAGTCTATAGTTTTCAACCAAAGCAACCAAAGCCTTTATTAAACACTATTCTTATCCTAGTATATTTCCAACCTGGTGAAAAAATAAAAGTTTGAAGTAGAAAATATCATAAATTTTAAGGAAGGCAGAAGTTAAGTCATCACTCTTTCCCCAATGCTTTAGCAAGAAACATGTTGGGAAATACACTACTACAAAAGAAGTTAGTGCTAGGAGTACGTATAGAAGAAAATTTTTAGCAAACGTATTGACGTTATCTTGTAAAAATGCAAGTACCATTACGGGGCTAAGCTCCACTAATAATGTGTGGAATCCTATTTCGCACGAGTATGTTTGGAATTGTTGTTTTGGATAAATTTTGGGTGATTATTTAAATCGTTCAAAATACACAGTGTAAGGGGATGTTATATCAGTTTTACGTGTTCGTAATCGCTTAATTCATTGAAGTTATACAAGGTTATTCTAAAGAATGAACTGATTTCATGCCACAATATTTCATTAAGAAAAAATGATACAATTTTCCAAGAGAGTTATAAGTGTTCTATTTTTATAATAAAGTTTTATTTAATGGCTTAAAAATTGTGACCACCACCTTCGGCGCGATCAACATCAAAGCAATACGTGGTAGGTATCATATTCTTATTATTGATAGCTGCTTGAACGGTTTGTGTTTCTTATGATTTCAAATGTAGACGTATTCTTGTACGCCAGATAGTGAGTTGGGAGTCTGAAGTTCACGGTAATCTCGATTTGTGAACTGTTTCAGATTATCTGGATTTGGACTTTTCCCTTAACATAGGCACCCACTTTTTGCATCCTAGCGAAACCACTGTCGTATGTGCTTCAGAGAGAGCAGTGCAATGTGAAATGGCCTTCAAAAAGCACACAGTACTAGGCAACAGTCAAGTTTGTTTTTGCAAAAGCCTTTTGCTGTCGACTTGCCATTTTGAGTGTAAACATAACTTGGTGTTGTTGTGGGATCAGTTCATCTACAGTGATATTGCGATAATCATTCGTAACAAAGAAACCTCTTTCAGATTATCAATGATTTGATCTATCACTAAGCTTGAAAATCTAAACATTGTGTCATGTCAAGTTTGTCATTTTTGACAATATATTTACCTTGACAGTTTTATTATCCGGTCGCTATTTCTATTGTTGACAGTAAAATTTTATGACAGCGAGAAAATGGAACTAACTCGCGAACATTTTCGTGCAATTATTTTTCATAACTTTCGGCGTGGATTATCTCAATAAGAGTGCATCGACGAGCTGAATTCTTTATATGGTGATGAAGCACCGTCGAAAACTATAGTATATCGTTGGTATAGTGAATTCAATCTTGAACGGCGTTCTTTGGACGATGAATTTCCTGAAGGTCGTCCCACAGATGTTGTGTCGGAAAACATTAATGCAGTGTCTGAATTGATAATGCAAGACCGTCATGTGACATACCGTGAGATCGAGGTATCTCTAGGTAATAGTAACAGTAGCATGCATAAGATCCTGCATTAACATTAAGCCGTTAAGAAGCTATTAGGTTGGGTACCACATAATTTGACAACCGCTCAAAACAGACTCGCGTTGATCGATGCCAAGAAATGCACAAAAAATACAATGGCGGTGCTTCAAAAAACATTTATAAAGTCGTCATAGGTGATGAATTTTGGATCTATAAGTATGAGCCCGATAGTAAACAACAGTCGACTGTGTGGGTATTCCAAGATGAACCAAAACCGTGCCTTTAGAGAGTTGTAGAATGGTCAATTCCGAATGGTACACAACTATTTGTTTGCCAAAAGTTTTTGAAGAAACAAGGAAAGCAAACCGAAAACGATAAATCATTCTTCACCATGACAATGCAAGCTCTCACAGGTGGGTTCGAATAATTGAATATTTGACCGGGCACAACATTGAATTGATGAGACATCCGCCGTACAGCCCTGATCTAGAACTCTATGATTCCTTGTTGTTCCCACACGTGAAGAATAAACTTCGTGTTCAACGGTTTTCTACGCCGGAAGAGGCGATTGATGCATTCAAAACTCATATTTTGGAGATACCGCTTTCACAGTGGCAGCAACGATTTTCGGATTAGTTTAAATGAATGCAAAAGTGCATTGATTTTCAAGGAGAATATTTTGAAAAGCAATAAAACTATTTTCGATAATAAAAATTTTTTTTGTTTGCTATTCCCGAAATATAAACGGCTTCCCCGTAGAAAGATGGGTTGCAGAATTTAAATGTAGTCGTAGAAGTCTTTAAGACAATCCACTCCACGCGAAGGACGTTCAAAAAGTGCATCAACATCAGAAATCGTAGCAAAAATACAGAATATTGTTTTGGGAGTTTTGTCGTTTAACCGAGAGAGATTTAGTGGAAATCCTAGACACCTCAAACACATTTGATTGCGATTTTCTCAGCAACATTTGAAGCTTATTAGAAAGAATATAAACGATTTTGTACTTCGTTTCACTATAGCTGAGACTTGGGTCTACCACCATGGTCTTCAATCAAAACAGGAGTCTAACGAGTAGTTCGAACCCGATACTTCGGCTCCGAATCAAGTTAGGGTCCAGAAATTGGCCAAGAAGGTGCTAGCATAAGTTTTTTGGGATGCAAAAGAATTCTGTTCATGGATTACCTTCAAATTGATGGAAAGATAAGTTCAGATTATTGCCGTAACCATTTAGAACAACTGGATGTAAAAATTCGTGAAAAAAATCTGGTTTATAGGAGAAAAAATCATTTTTCATCAAGACACCGTACCCTCTTATGCAGCTGAGAAAACCGATGCAAAAATTCAGAAGATTCTCACTTCAGAGATGGAATTCATAAATTAGAAGATCACTGTATAAGTGTATTGAAGTTCATAGAGGTTATATTCAATACTAAAATATATTTCAAATCATAAAATCGTGTTTTTCTTATCGAACGACAAAACTTATTGAACAACCTGGTATTACATACCATAACATGACCCACCAGATTCTAGTAACATTGCACATCTTGTATACATTATTGTTAATAAATTTCTTTGTACGTTTAATAATAATATGCTCTTCACAAGAGCTTTAGCACAAACTACAAATGTAAGCAAATCTTCCGTGCATAAACTACTAAAACGAGAACATTTTAAGTCGTATCATTTTCAAAACCATCAGGAACTAATTGCGAATGATGCAGAAAGAAGAAGTAACTTTTGTGAAATCATGTTGGATAAGCTTCATAATGATGATACTTTACTACGCAGAATTTGTTTTACAGATGAAGCAACATTTTATGTAAATGGTGAAGTAAATTCACAGAACTGCCGCTACTGGAGTAGACAAAATTTGCATAGATATCATATCACAAGAACTCAGCGGCCATAGAAAGTCAATGTTTGGACTGGGTTGATTGGACACCATATTGTAGGACCGTTTTTTATTGAGGGTACTCTTTCAGGAGAAAAATATTTAGAATTGCTTGAGTACAGAGTTATGCCAGCCCTCCACGCTTTAAATATTGATGGTGAGATTTGGTACCAGCATGAAGGCGCGCCGGCACATAATTCTTATATGGTTAGAACATTTTTCAACCAAAGATTTCCAAACCGTTGGATAGGCCGTGGAGGAGAAGTAGAATGGTCCGCAAGGTCACCAGACCTGTCTCCAAACGATTTCTTTCTTTGGTCATGTATCAAAAATAAAGTTTTTCATGGAGAACCTCTAAACAATATTGACCAATTAAAAAATAGAATACGAGTTGCAGCAAGAGAAATAACTCCAGAGCAGATACAAAATACAATAAATGAATTCTACAATCGCTTAGGATACTGTCTGGCCGTTAATGGTGACATTTTTGAAAATTTTTTAAATTAGTTTTTAAATTTTGTTCAACTACTGTATTTCACATCTTATGTTGCAAAATAAAATACACGCTAAAATACATTGCTGTCATTTCATTATTACGTTATGTATGTATGTGCATGTTGCATTATAAAATATATTCACGGTATAATAGCTTGGAATGCACTAATATCGTTTTTCTACAATTGCGATATCATATTTATAGAGCGAAATATACCAGATTTCAATAGTTTCTGAATGGATTTAACTTCAGTAGACTTACACTTAAGGTCCTTTTTAACGACCAGCCGTATATTCCAAGAACTCATAGAGGCCATAATATGGTATAGATTTCCTGTCATCGTTAAACGCTTAAAAAGGTCTTTAATTGTGAGTGGAGGGGACTGTTAGTTTCAAGTCTAAGAAATATTGATCTTCATATATGTTTTTTTGTGAAAAATAGTATGTGTTTGGTCTTTGCGTAAAATAGTTCGCTGAATTTCTGTGCGAGCTTTATTGCGGACCCAGGTGCGACACTGTGATTAATTTCTGATGATGATAACAACTTAGTGTCGAAATACGTATACAGAATAATAACGTTGATGTGGTAGGGGACGTTTTACCTTTTTTTCGATTAATTCAATTCAACAAGAAAATTTACAAAAAAAAAACGTTTTTTAATCTATTTATACACTTTCGTTTTTGCAATAGCAAGAAATATCGATCCCTTTTTTGCTATATGTATATTTTGAATAAAATTAATTCTCTCCTGAAATATCCTTTAATTTTTAATGGATTCACTCGTCCTTCAACTGTTAATAAAGAACTCTTGACGGGTGTATTTTCATTTATAAAGTGCAGGTGAGATGTAGTATTTCGGGTCTGGGTGCAAAACATCCATTATTTACACCTGCTAGCAGATCCGATTTTATGAAATATTGATACGGTAATAAATATAGCTGCAGTTATTACATTTTTAACACCAGCATGTTTGAAAAAAAATTTATCTCAAAGAGAAGAGAGAATATATATGTATATGCGAGTATATACATTAATATATTGTAATGTATGAGACGAGATGATAAAAAAGGTTTATAGTTTTTATATTAATAAATAAAACATAGTTGTTTCTTAATACGTAATTTTTTCCTGAAGATAAAAATAACCCTTCGGTTTTTTAATACTCTTATCTCACAAGCGGCCCACTAACGAATATTAATGATTATGCCAGTTTAATCACGGTAAACAATTTTTTTTTATGTAAGACTTGAATAACAAGATGAAATTTGAAAATATCTATTTAATGAGCCTTTTTATATACAAAATAATATAACAAACACGTAAAAAAATAATAATGTAGCAAATGTCTAACAAATTTGTTTAACAATTAAGATTTCAATTGATTAAAATAATTATAAAATTGAGAGTGTTTTAATGAATATAAATAAGAAGATCGGGCTGCATAAAATCATTCTTTTTCTCTTTCTTACCATAGCCTTTTCCCATCTTAATAGGCTTGTTTTTAATAGAATACAATTATTTTTAAATAATAATAACAGTTATGTGAATAACCAGCGATAATGGTTGCAAATAGTTAAGTTAAATTTACGTTATATTAAAAATATAAGTATTTTAATGAATCAAATCTAGGAAAATTATGTATTTCTTTATAGGGTTTTAAGATTAGGTAGTTTTCTAAATTTTTATAAATAAAACTTTCTCTTTATTTCTGAAATTAGTTAATTCAATATTTAAGTTTAATTTTATTTGGTCTTGCTATTTGTACATCGGATTTTTTTGTTAATAAATCGAGGTTTCACTTATTTTTATATAGATCGATCTCTTTTGATAGATATCTGTCCTATATGTGCGGTCACTTCCAACTAGATGTAGGTTTAATGAGGTTTTTTCTCTCTACCTGGACATTTCTTCTCGGAACAATGGATGTGAAATTTAGGATCTGAAGTTTCTTTGGTTGGATAAAACAGGTTCGGGTTCCAGTTTCATTACAATAAAGTCTCATAATAAATAATTATGTATTGGAGGTTAAAGAAAATGTGGAATTTCATTAATATTATTTATGTATTTAGTAGGTATGCTAAATACACTTTTGAAATACACTTATATTTTAATTATTTAAATCAACCCCTTTTTCTTAACTTTTTGTATTATTTTGTATTATTTCTACTATCGAAAAAAATTCGGTAGAAATGTTTCAATGTTTTTTTATTTTAATGTTTTTTTAACCTCGTTTCTTTAAAATTCTATTAAAAACATTACTTTTTTTCATGAATAATTTAGATGATGTGAAGATTTGTGTAGGTAAATTTTACAGTTTAAAATATTACATCTAGATTTCAAACAATTTAAAACGTGAATAATAATTTAAATGTGTGCTATAAATTAGTAATAGTCTGGTTACGAGTCTAATATCAAATTATGACATTTACTAGATTTAATTACAGATCAGCATTTAATCTTCATAACAAATCGTAATGCTAAGATTCAAATATTATTATTATTATTAAAGGTTATTGGAGAAATATGTAAGTTAATAGAAATTCTATTGAATATTTATATATATTTTCAATATTAACAATTTTTGATACTGAGTATTTGTAAAAATTCGTAAACATATTATATATTGTAATATGTAATAACAACGTATGTTGTAAGGAAAATTAATTCTATAATTTGCAATATAAGAATATAAATTTATTAGGCATTAAATTCTAAACACTTACTTGTAAAAGCATAACAAATGGTAGACAGGCTTTTTTATAAATGTTAATAGACATTATTTCATGGTATCGATATAAAATAAAGCCTTATATTATTTTAAAGAACTATCGCAAATTTCAAATAGGTGGCAATTTTTGTGAATCAGTCAGTGTAGACAATAAGTCTAAAAGGGAATAAGTTTCAATTAATATACAGTCAATTAATATTAGATAGAGGTAGGAACCGGAGGGGAAATGTCAAAAATTTTAGATAATAAATATATATTTCAAAATTATCACAGTAAAAATAATTAAAACTGTTTATTGTACTAGAAAAGAAGGTTTTGTGTTTGATATGGATTCGTTTACAAGGGCATGATAAAATATATTGATTTTAAATAGTTAAGAAGACAAGAGAGTAAGAGATAGCATTTTATATAAAGAGGAATATGCTTATATTGTTACGTACATATATGAAAAAATAGTAAGGTTATGTTAATGTCTACATTTCAAAGGATAATTAATTGAGATTTTGTATGTTTAATACATGTAACAGTGAATCGAAATATGAATATAATTCAAAAATTTTTAGATAATATAATTTATGAATCATTCAAAAGGATAAAAGGAAAATACCTCTTTTGTTTAATGCTAAGTTTCTATTGGACCATTCAAAAGTCCTTATGGTGCATATAAATAGGACTGACATTTAAAAATTAAAAATTACGAGGTAATTAATTGCCCAGTGAACATGTGTTAATTAGCCGAAAGAAAAACAAATGATGTATGTTAAAAATAAACAGTGATAAAAATATATATCCTTACAACATTCATGAAAGTGATAATAAGAACAACATTATTTATTATAAGACAACAGTAGTGGTAAATAAATGATATTAAAGTTAGTAAGAGCGAAAAACTATTAAATCAAAATTATTTAAATGTGTACGTAAAAACGATAACAAACATAATAAATAGCGAATATTAAATGGATGATGCGCATGTGCAACTTGCAAAATAAATTTACATAGACTCATCTGGAATGAAAAGGAGAAGAGGAAGTAATAGAAGAATGGATTTATATTATATATAATATTTAAAAATAAGCGGGAAAAATGTACAGAAAAATATTAATTAATATAAATAAAATTATGCTGACCAAAGGTAAAAAAGGTTAGGTCAAATTGATGTATTTCATTTTTTTATTAAGAATTTAAAAGAAAGTCAATGTTTAACTTTATTATTATAAGCTCAATATTGTTTAGTTAAGTTTATATAGAAAAATAAGTATATCAAATATTAGAGTATATTATAGAAGAGAATATTATATTTAGCATAATATTATATTATATAATTTTTTATATGCTTTCTTTTGACTATACATCATCAGAGTGGAGTACGAATCTAATCCAGGCAAAATTATTAATTTATTATGGCTTAAATAATTATTACATTACATTTGATAAAACAATTCGAAGTTAAATTTTAACACACAATTTTAATTTTATCATAGCTAAATAAAAATTATAAACATTTTAAAAGTTAACTACGACATATTCTGTTTTTTAATATAACAATTAGCATCACTCACAATATTCTAAAAACATGTGTTTTATTATAGTGCCGATGATCACTCAGAAAGAGCTTTAGAAAGTTGAAATCACTTATAACAATAAATAAATTGTTAATTAAAAAACCCTCAAGTGCAGAATAAATAATTCCAAGCCTTTTACCTAGCCTGATTGGCTATATTTTTTCAATACTAACATCCACTTCTTGAAGCAGAATCTGCACAGTATTAGTGTTAAGAGGAATTTGATCCTGCTTGGACTCTTCTCCACCATAAATAATAATATTTTGTGTTCGTTTATTTCGCTCGTAAATCTTATTTGGTGAACACCCTGTATACATTCGAAGCATATGTACTTTATTCTACGTCTATGATTGGACCATAGTGTGAAACACTTTACCATTGTATCCGAAAGTTCAGAACATGTTATATATTGACTTGGCGCTTGATAAATCTGTTTGAGTTTTTATTAATAATTTTATTACATTTCAGACAATGTATTTTCATATAGAAAGTAATGAGAAACAGAAAGTAGAAAATTCCATGTATTGATATTACAACGGCCGGGCTAATAACCGTTGACTCGTAAACACACATACATATAAGAGGGCCACGGAAAAGGAAAATGTTATAGAAATAATAGAATATATCAACATAAAAAATTATTTTATAGTAGTATTATGAATATTAAATTAGCGAATAAATAAAAAAAATGAAATATATAACAGGAATGAAGTAAATTTAATACATAAATTGCACAGAATGAGTTTAATCTTTCAGTTCACTTATAACGTAAACTCACAGAAAATTTTATAATTCATTTTAAGATGTTGCTCAAAAAGGAAATAAATAACAATAAATAGGCGAAAATCCAAAATAAGTACGCCGACACATATACGTACATTTGTACACTATAGATCATGAGTTATAAAAATATACTATATGATATTAATTAATTAATGAGTCTGCATATACGTACATGAAACTATGTTCGAGTTGAAAACTAAACATCACAGGAATTTGCTATTAAAGATGCCCTAAGCTAGGCTGGGGTCCTCAATCCAGTTTCGTTCAATGTACAATAATAATGGACGATGCTATAAAGGAAACAAGAGAATGAACGAAACAGCTGCACATTAGTTACAGAAACTTATTACCCATATGGACACTCGAACCGCTTTTGCCAATGATTTGGCAAAATTCACACAAAATGAAGAACTAAAAATAAATATGGAAACATGGAATGAGGCACTTAAGAAAAATAAAACGAAAGTAATGGTAGTGGGATCGAATAATATTGATATAAAGATAATACCTAATGGGAAAACTTTATAATAATTTGAACCCTTCAAATATCAGGCTGTATCAAGTGGAAACTTCGAACCATAACTTACAGCAAGATTTCAAAATTCGTCTAGGGTGTACGACGAAGTAATAAATACGATTGTACAGAAAAGAAAAGTAACCAGAAAAACAAAAATGTGCGTTTTAGAACTGTGTTTATCCTAATTACGATTTTCGAATGTGGAAGACGCTGAGCACATAGACATGAAAGCAAAATCCAGATTCTTGAGATGAAATACTTAAGGACAATCCCAGGAGTAACAAGGTTAAGCAAAATTAAGAATTATACATTTAGAGGAGAACGGAAAAAGCAGGTAGCTGAGAAAATAGAAATACGTTAGCTGATATGGTACGAACACATTTTGAAGATGGAAAAAAGTTGACTGGTTGAGCAAGTATGGGAAGCAAAGGTGCAAAAGAGGGTACAGAGAGGAAAATCCACTAGAACTTGGGACGACAGTACCCAAAATATACTATATAGGAGAGGGATATCAGCGATAATGACGAAGACACGGGCGCCAAAGAGGAAGCAATAGATAGTGTTTATAAATAGACAAATGGATAAAGAATATTGTTAAAATAATATCAATGTATATAGTAATGTAAAACAGTAACCTTACAGCTTCGGGTATTATAGAGTAGGATTAAATATACATATATGTGTATAAATAATCAAAACGATTATACATAAAATATTTGTTGTAGTGTTTTATATCTCGTTTACAGAGATTTGTATAAGAAAACACTATTTTTTTTTTGATTTTAATAAGAATAAATTTTAAAAAGAAATGCTATAGAATGACTTTCTCGAACAATAAAATTAGGTTTATTTGCGTAATTGCATAATATCGATTTGTACAGCGTGTTTTCGTGCATTTAGTTCCTTGTTTTCTTCATTTTTTTTACTGTTTGCGTTTTCCGTGCGATACACGAAACTGTTAAGCAAGTTGTCAGAAAAACGAAACGATAAATTCAATCTTCCGCCTCCGATATTTCGTATGGTCGAATGACCGCGCATATTTACAACATTTTCGCGCAATTATAATCCGGTCGTTTTGAAAAAGGACATCATCAGAATGTACGGATAAAATCCGTTTAACGACTTGAAGCTGAGAGCGAATGTCGGCTGTTTCCAATGGCAAAAATGTTTTATAACATGAAATTGGCTTGTTGCAGTACACACTTGTTTACTGTTTCGGTTCGACTAAAATGCACTGCGGCATATATCTGTACGTAGGTTTAGTATGTTTGTGTGAGTGCGCTTCAGATTTATGTAATACACATTTTCAGAGCGATATCGGATGAAGTGGCGTTGCAACGCATACCGACAGTAAATTAATCCGCTATGATAATAACTTGAGAACAAGTTGTTACGTGCATATAGATGCATTGTAAACACACATTCGTGTAGGTGCATATGTGTACGTATGCAGCTTGAGCAGTATTAATTAAGCTTCTGTTTGTACTTACAAGACATATATTTGTTTGGTAATTATGTATGACAAAATTAAGTAATTAAATAAATTCACGTCAATGATAAGTTGAAGAAACAGACTCTTAATTAATTATTTTGACATGATAAGTCTTAATTTTATACTAAATAAGCTTTGACTCTATATATGCGCGCCAAGAACAGTTTCATATTGTGTATACGAAGAATGTTCTGAAAATTTTTAGTAGTAGTCCTTTTAAGTGCCTATAATTTAAGGATATTATATATACATTAGGAAGAAAAGTTTATTAGTTGTAATATTATATTGAAACCATTTGTATTCGGCTCTAAAGATTTTTAATTTACTATTCGTAAAACATTTGCATGTATATAATTGATTCGATAGAAGTATCCTTTTGGTAATTCTAGAATTCTAGGTACCTTAAAGTTTACCATTTTACTTTTTTACTGACTTATTTGGTGCGCATTAGCAGCGGTAAATGCTAAGATGGTCTGTCATAAAGGGTTTTAGTGCTATATACTTTTGGAAGGGATACGTTTACATTAATTTTTATATAATAATTTAGATTTAGTTTTATGATGCCCTTTCATAGTACATGCCGATCAGGCTACAGTGGGGGTAATCGTTTGTATAAAAGATGCAGTGACAAACATAAGCATTCTCCTCTCGACTAATCCCTCTGTTTTCTCTTTATACATTACTAGTGCGTCCATCATATAATTTAGCTATCATATAGAACTGTGCTGTCACAATTATTTGTTTTAAAAGTTAAGTTTAGTATAACAAGTTACAATTAAATAATACGTGACCATATACGATAATAGTACCAGGTCGCATCATGTATAGTGGTGAAATAATCCACGGCTATACTTACTATAAAGTTTTAGTGCGATATGTGCAGTATTGTAGCTACAACTAACTATCAAAGTTAACAAGTTAGTTGACAAATGGAATTAAAGCGAGAACATTTTCACGGAATAATTTTTTTATAATTTTCGAAGATATTTATCTCAACAAGAATGCCTCGCCGAGTTCGTTATTGTTTTCGGCAATGAAGCACCATATCAATCAACAATTTCTCATTAGTATGGAGAACCCAAACGTGGACGGAATAGTCTTAGCGATGATCCAAGAGCAGGTTCACCAAAAGTGGCAGTCACTCAGGAAAACGTCGAGGGTCTGCGCAAGATCATCAACTAAGATCGACATGTGACGTATCGCCAGATTGAAGTATTACTGGGGATTTCAAAGATCTCCATTTCAAAGTTTTGCATAAAGAATTGGTTTGCCGTTGAAGAATTAGTTTCCGGTTGACCGAAGAACAGAAAGCAGCTAGGGTGAATTGGTGTCAAAAAGCTCTAGATCGTTTCAACGCCGGAAACTTTAAAATCGTGTACAACATTGTTAGATAATTATCTCAATAAGAATACCTCGCCGAGTTCATTACTGTTTTCGGTAATGAAGCACCATATCAGTCAACAATTTCTCATTAGTATGGAGAACTCAAACGTGGACGGAATAGTCTTAGCGATGATCCAAGAGCAGGTTCACCAAAAGTGGCAGTCACTCAGGAAAACGTCGAGGGTCTGCGCAAGATCATCAACTAAGATCGACATGTGACGTATCGCCAGATTGAAGTATTACTGGGGATTTCAAAGATCTCCATTTCAAAGTTTTGCATAAAGAATTGGTTTCCCGTTGAAGAAGTAGTTTCCGGTTGACCGAAGAACAGAAAGCAGCTAGGGTGAATTGGTGTCAAAAAGCTCTAGATCGTTTCAACGCCGGAAACTTTAAAATCGTGTACAACATTGTTAGGAAATTTACTCACACGAGCCGGAAAATAAACGCTAGCCGTCTGTTTGGGTGTTTCAAGGTGAAGAAAAGCCGACAAAAGTAATCCGTTCTGGAAGTGTCTCCAAAAAGATGGTCGCGACATTTGTTTCGAAAGCAGGTTATGTATCAATAACTCCCCTACATGATCAAGGAACGGTTACTGCCGTTATACAACCATTTGTTTGCCACAAGTCATCGTATCATCCTCCAACAAGACAACGCACTCAGCACGCAAAGCAATTGAATTTTTAATATAACGAAACGTCGAATTGTTGGACCATCCTCCGTACAGTCCGGACTTAAATCCTAACGATTTCTTTATGTTTCCGAAAATCAAGAACAGACTGCATAGTCAAAGATTCTAGTCGTCAGACGAAGTAGTTGATGCCTTCGAAAACGCAATTTTGACTGTATCAACAAGCGAGTGGAACAACTGCTTCTAGAGTTGGTTCGAGCTCATGCAAAAGTCCATTAATCTTTGAGGAGAATACTTCGTAAAAGGACATGGTGCGCCATTTGCATTATATATTTAATTCTCATACATATTCATTTGTAATGTTCTATTCATATCGTTTTTTGCTCGTGACATAGGGGTTGGTCGTTTATAACTAGTTGAAGCACGTAGATTCGCTCTCTTTTATGAACCCACAGTTCAGTTTGTGTACATTCTGAAAAAAAAAAGAAATGGAGTTGTCTTTAGTTAAGAAAAAGTTTTCTTGTGACAGCGTGTCGGATTACGACAATCGGTAACTTATAGATCTAGAATATATCGAATACATTTTAGACGATAAATTTGCACTAACGCGGATAAGATAGTCCATTTTGATTTTCGATAGTTAGAACTTCCACAAACGGGAATTAATTCATGAATTAAGCAATCCTCTATCTTATTGAGGTAGATATGATTAATCAGTTTTTGTATTATTTGTGTTTAATTTATCTTGTCCTGGAATTCCATCATCAAGTGATTTGCTGAGAAGGACAAGCAGCATTCTCGGTAATTGCAAAGAAAAAATCCGTATCAAGCAGGTGGAAAGCCACTTTAATGGTTTGACCCTATTTCATGTAAATCGAGGCTTGTATAAGGTAACAATCACATTTTTGTGTAAACGAAGTATACACGCTGCCTTTCAGAAACAATAATAATTAATTTATGAAATTAAGCTGTCAATTTTTTTAGCAGCATATTATTAACCAGAAGGTAATTTCATATAATAGTTTCTAAATATTCATATGGCAAATTTCTTATTAACATGATGTTAATAATTATAGATAAATATATAATTAAGTTCTTTACGATTGGAAAGGAAATTGACGAAAATTATTATTTTCTGTTACGCCATCGTTAATTAAAAATACTACCTGGTGGCCTAATTGGCAAGGCAGCCGTCTAGAAAACGGCAGATAGAGGTTCGAGTCTTTTCTAGGGCAGAAATTTTTAATTAATTTTTTCTGTGATTTTATATGACAATTTTTAATTACACACGAAAATAATATATAGTTATAGTATATGTAACTAATAGTTATTAGTTCATTTTTCCTCTAAATATGCGCATTAGAAAAGAAATTCGTATTTGTTAGTAGTATCAGACCTATAAAACAAAATACATACTTAATAAAGAAAAATTACAATAACATGGAAATTCCGTATGTACATGTGAAGTTACATTTTTCATATATCTCTCCAATTTTAATTTTCTCTTCGTCGTAGTAACTATATGATTCCGTACCTCTACTTTTCTTGAAGCTACACTCAGCTGCCTATATTTTTATTTTTGTCACCTTTTTCAGACTTACATCTATTTTTTTTGTATATTTTATACAAGTTACTTAGTAGTTATATTTTAAAGTTTCCATACTTCTTTCGATGCTTTCTCTTGTATATTGGTTGTTACGTTAACCTACTTTATTATCGCAATTCTTTTATGCGTAAAGCATAAAATATTATATTTATTCGCTTTCTAACGGTATGCTTGTATTTATAAATAAAAGCCTTGTAAATTTAAAGTACATTTATTAAAAATAAAATATATTTTAATAATTGGTGGTCTTAATAACAATTGCATGAACTATACATGTATTTAAATTGCAGTTACCGTCTAGGTGATTTGAAATTGTGCGTATGTTCATATATAAAAATTCAGCCTGCGCATGTTTGTGCTCGTAAAACTCAAAAAGTAGTCTGTCGATTGATCTGAAATTTTTGACACAACGTTGCATTCGAATACACGCTTGTTTTCAAAAATCGAATTAATTTCTTTCGTTTCTTTCCAGTTATCTGTGCTTTCGCGGGCCAAAGTACGAGTTTTACGAGTAGAATCGAGAAGAAGAAGAACAGCACAATCGTGTAAACAACGTCGAGAACAACAAATTAACAACAGCTAAGACGTATACAGTTACAATATCTGAATGATCGAGCTTTATATCCTTAAGTCATAATACAAGTCTGTTATAGTACTACATTCATTAATCATCTATAATGCCTCGCCCACGTTCCAACATAGGCCGTCGTTGTCGACAGCAGTCACACAAAATTAAAAGGGATCAAATCGTACTGATCAAGAACGTTTGGACGAAAATGAACGTGTTAGAGTCAGAACTTCTCAAAGGCGCGCAGAAGAATCGGCAGTTCAGCGAGAAGAAAGGCTTGCAGTCTTGTACTGCAAGTCTTTCGTGAAGTAGAAGAGCAGTAAAATCGTCTCGATAACGTCAAGAATAATTAGATCAACAGCGAAGACATATGCATTTGCAATATCTGAATGATCGGATATTCAATACAACACCTCATGTATGTAAATTTATTCCAATCGGCAAAATGTATAAAGTTTGTTCGCAATGCAAAGTAATGAAATTTGAAGGAGAAACCTCAGGAATGTGCTACGCGAACGGAAAAGTGATGCTACTTGAATTTGAGTAGCCAGAAAAACCACTGAAAGGTTTGTTAAATGGAATTACTGATGATTCAACATACAACATTCTCTCAAGAACATCGGAAATTCCAATTCCTGTTTTAAGATAATTTCTTTTGTCGCTAACGCTATAGCCGACCACTTTATGCCGACATTCAAAATATAGGGGCAAATTTACAAAAGCTTTGCTTCCTTTTCCCAGCAGTAACCATAAATTTCTTCAAATCTACTTCATCGGAGATGAAAATGATCAATCACACTTCGCTATATATATATATATATATATATATATATATATATATATATATATACTAGCTAAATCCGGCCACGCTTCGTTGTGGTGCAGTCTGATGTGAAATGAATATATAAAATAATAATAAATAAAAGTATTCTAACGAACATTGGTTCGCAAAGAAAACGCATCATTTAATTCAATATCTTACCTTGCGTCGCTGTGGCTATGTGGAATAAAAGGAAAGGGAGAAGAAAGATGTTTTTCACATAAAATCATTTGTTATTGTAAAGCTAGTGGATTGACTACATTTTTCGTTTGTCCATTTTCTGCATAGACGTAAAGATCAGACGGTTTACCGACTCTGGAGTATATGACGTATAATTGCTCATGAGAGAATCATTATATATATACATATATCCTTAATAGAGTTCTGCTTATGCCGTCCGTATACATCCGGTTATAGTAGATACCAATGAGTTTATACAGTACACAGTCTTACAAGACTAATAATATTGTGTAGGTACATATCTGCCAATAACGCATACGATTAACGAGGTTCTGTTTAAGATTAATCCCAGAATATTGAATCATCCTTGCATAATTCTGTTCAAGAGACGTTTGAGCATCAATGTAAGGACTGCAGCTAATTTATGCCTGATTATCGTTGTAATGCAATTTACGGAGGGCACTAGATTTTTGTACTGGCGTATGCCTATTTGCCTCGACTTGCATTATTGCTTGTGCTGCAGCTCCCACGTTGGTGGTAATGTATAGTAATTTTTGTAGACTTAGTACCATTACTTGCTAATAAAAGTCTTAAAATAGTCTGAGGAATAATTCCCAGAATTTTTACCGCATATTTAGTAGACATTCTATATATAAGCTTTTAATTTATTTCTTAAGACTGTTCAATTAAAAAGAATAATATATTAAATGAGTAAGCAATTTTGACTATCTCCAATAATTTAGTATATATAATTTTCTTTTAATTGAAATGAAGTGGTAATAATAACATTGCTTGGTAGTATTATAATTATTTTTGTAATAGTATAACAATTCCGATAATCGAAATAATTGCGAAAGTAGTAACAAATAAATCAATATGGATTAATTTAAAAAAGTGATGGTTTAACAGGATAATTTATTAGCTAATTAAAGGTATTTCCTGAACAGGAACATGAATAATAAAAGAACATGGTACATTAAACTTGAAATTTATCTCGAAAGTCAAAGTATGAAATACAAGTTCATAGACCTTGTCATATATAAAGCAACAGCTGTAACAGTGATTGAAATGAGAATTTATACCAAACAGTTATTACATACATTATTCATTATATTATATATTCATTTCTGAAG
Organism: Dermolepida albohirtum; assembly: GCA_031893035.1. Classification (NCBI taxonomy): domain Eukaryota; kingdom Metazoa; phylum Arthropoda; class Insecta; order Coleoptera; family Scarabaeidae; genus Dermolepida; species Dermolepida albohirtum. Next base: position 193,448 of record JAVIWB010001686.1, read on the forward strand.
TACTTATCAAGGAAGTATTATTAGTCTTCAACGTGCTTAGAGTAAAATTACGAACATATCTGACAGACAAGATCTTAATAATGTCTTTGTATTGTTTGAAAATCTTTAATCCTCAATCGTCATAGGAAATATCTGTGTATCTATTTAATAACAAAAATATTTCTGAATGTCGAATAAATGCAATGTTTTAAATTTACAAAAATGAACTCTCCAATAAATATTTTATAATAATAATAATAATAATAAATTAATAAACAGTAATTCTGAAAAAAATATTAAATTAGGACGAAATTTACTTACCATAAACATGTAAATTAACATATAAGTATGTTTGTACCTAGCCTAGCATAGACTCTATCTCGGGTTGTATTTGAGATAATGAATTGTTTGAAATAATGTATATAACTTATTTTGCAACACAATATAATGATACTACTTTGAACTTGAAATAAAAACGCAAATAAAAGTTTTAATAAATTTAATAAGTTAACACAAATGAATTAAAAAAACGATCTATTAAATATTTATTAAATGTGTTTCATAAATAATCTCATATGAAACTTGCCTAAATAACGTTTGCGAATGACTTTAGTTAATTTTTATATGGTCAAACAATTATGGTATAAACATTAATTAAATGTATTAATACTAAATACATTAATATGTAACAAACTATATAATAATAAATTTAATATTACACTTTAAGGTAAGTAAACTGTAATAATATTTATTTTATTTTTTAATCAAACTTTTAATTACTTTTCAAATACGACTTTTAGGTTAAATGAATATATACAATTTGTATTAATAAGATATAAAAATGATAAATTAAATAAATGCTTCTTATTTAAATTGATAATATAAAATAGTTAGAGTTTTCTTTCAAAAAACAAGAATAATTTCTTTCAAATGTCTCTAATCATTAAATGAATTTAATATATTTGAAATCTAATTCATTGTATTATTATTCAGGTACCTGTTTCCTTAGATGAAAATTTCTTATTATCTTGAAGGAATAGGATTTTCAGGGGTTTTAAAGATGTCTTAATCAGGATACAGATTGTAAGTGAATGTTAATACTTGGTAAGTATGTAATCTTAGAACTGGATTCTTCGGATTTCATAACATTTAATGCAGGCAATTTAATTCGAGGCTTGGGTTTCGCGTAAGTGTTTTTGAGATTATATGATACCAGAACCATATAAAAGTTGAATTTAAACTTAAAGGTATATTTACTTAGTTATTAATATACTTTTTTATTATTGGAGTATAAATTTTTCTATTTAATACTTATAAAATCCAAATCGGCGTCCCCTTTACTAGTTTGCTTTTTAAAGCTTTGATTTCTTCTTTAAAACAACCTTGTGTCGTTTTCGGTTGAAGATTTTATATAAAATGTAATATATACAATAATGTAAATTTTGAATATTTTAATTATTATAAATTAGCTTTTATATAAAATTAAATTTCAGCGGATCTTAATATTAACTATTAATGTTAGTACAATTTCGATATTTTTTGTAATACATCTAATCAAGATATTTAATAGATTGTGCATCTGGTATATGAGTTATTAATTATTCAATTATATTAAACAATAGGTGTTGTTAAATGAATAAATTTTGAGCAATACGACACCATAAATTAATAAAATAATAAATAACAATAAAATTAACTTTTTTTATCGTCGTTTATATATTCATATGTATATATGTATATATATTATATGCTTGAAGTGATTTATCAAGCTCTTACTGAACTATTCCAATGTTATTGTAACATTATAATTCAATAATAAGGCGAGAAAGTATAGATTCTTAAAATTCACAAAGAAATAAAAAAATATCACCTTCGCCCATTAATGAAATCGAACTTGGATTGTGTTCACCTGGCTCTATTTTTAATATGACGGAACATTCTAGAAAGAAAAAGGCCATGATTCTGATGAAGGCATTTAAGCTTGACAACAAACTCAATAAAATAAGTTGCACTTTGCAAGATAGTCGCGACACACAACTATGTATATTAAATATCAATGTGTTACAAAACAACATGAAGCAGACATTTAAAAGTTCTGTTACAAAGTGTATATGTGGAAGGTATTATTATAAGTTGTACGGAGCCAAAAACATGTAATTTATAGAAAATTATTTAATTGGAATCTGAAAGATTAGGTTTCTTATTCATAAACTGTGACTAGTGCTAGGTATGATACATTACTAAATTTATTATTTGCACTACAAATACCCTTTGTTTACTTATTTATAAACAGTAATGTTTCATTTTTGTTGATAGTCTAATAGATTGAGGACGATATTCTATTAAAAATACACTTTTTATTATATAAGATATTTGCGCAATGTTCCAATAGATTTTTGGTCAATATTTCATAGTGAATTGTAGAATTGCTTCTTTTATTATAAGTGGATACTTTTGGATTACTGTGTTACATTCCGTTCATATGTATATATAATAATTTTTTATTATATTTTTAAATTATTCATTTTAATTTAAATATAATGAAACTTACACGAAAACTGTTATAAAGACTTGGTTTGTGAGTTAAATGAATATTCGAATGAGAAATCCTTTTGTTTAAATTATGTATTGTTAGGCTGTTATATCAAACTATTCCTAGAACGAAGGTACTTGCACTTCTATGTCAATTCTTTAGCTAATTTTTAATTACTATTAGAAATTCTTCTTCTTCTTAATTAATTTCAACTTTTGAAATGTCTTTCTTGTTCTCTAATTGGTTTATTTCAAATTGACCTGTGCACTTATCCTTTATCCCGCCGACCTTTTAAGAAAACACCCTTTTTTCTTTAGCAACGATTGATGCTATATATGTATATAATATTCTGATCAAAGATAGACATCTACAAATACACAGGTACACCACGGTTCGTTTGATACTTACTTCTACCCTATATTTTATATTTAACTTGTGTATTTTACTCTACAGCTTTATTACTTTAATTATTTCATTACAGTATTTACAATTGCTTTATTTTGATTTTAACTATTGTTCTCGCTTATTAACTATTTTATAACATATTCAAGCTCTAAAACTTCGTTTTATTTACATTTATAAATAAAATTTTAAGGATAATTATTTTATTGTTTTATTTCTGCTAACAATCTTTCTTTCAGTTTGACACACGTCCCGGATTTAAATCAAATTTTTAATAAATTATTAACCCATAGGAACAGTTAATAACAGTAAATATCTTTCTTTAGAATACACTACGTTAGATATTGCTCTTAATATTTTTGATTGAAAGCAGTCCCTCATATTCAAATATTACAAGTATATTGACTGCATGATAGCATAAGCGAGTAATATATAATATTTCTGAGCAGCGGCTATGATTTTTGGTTAAGTATCCAATAATTTTGCTCAATTATATTTTTAATAGTTTTCTTTTTCCATATGTGGAAGATTGCTGCCAAAACGTAGATGTTGTTCCAGATACATCTCTTTCTCTACTCTCGGAATGAATTTTTATAAATATATGGAAATTTATCCGTTACATTTTGTGAAGACTACGTTAATTAATTGCTTGCTTTAATCTTGAGTAGCTATATAATTGCCTAATTTCTGACGTAAATTGTGACTGTTAATGTGTTGTGGTCTAATGGGAAATCTGTAGTCAATAGCTTGTAAAGTATATGTTCCAGAACGAAGTCTTGAGAAACATTAGCTTTTAATGTTTTTTTTTTAAATAGATAGTACATGTGGTGTTACTCTAAAGAGGAAAAACATTTTCAAAAATTTCGGTCTACTTTATGTTCCATAAAAAAAATTAATTGAGGGACTGAAACTAAAAAATGAAAAGTGCAAGAGAAATCTAAGAAAATAATTAAATTATGTATAAAAATACCTAGAGAAAGTTTAAATAAGATTTATATCTACTATAAAAAAAGCTATTACATGGAGAAAAAGTTTTTTTTCCTGAATTACATAGAAATTTGGAAATTGAAAAATAAATTTACTAGTCCTTAGGAATAATTCATCTAATTTAATCAAAGCTCATAAAAAGCAAGATCTCCGCGCTGGGATACGTTGTATATTTTGAGAAATATAATTTTCTATTATAATTATTTTCGGTTCATTTCGAATATTTCCTTTTACTCTCGGCCATTGAAAGTAAAAGAAATTTCATTTATACTTTTGTCTACCATGGGAGAAATAATACCAAAACATAAATATTAAATACAGCAATATTCTTCTCAGAACAATATGAAACCCATATTGCAAAGGTTGTTTCCAGTATAATTAAAATTTTGATGACGTTTGTGGACAAATTAAAATTAAAATTACAATTAAAACGACCGTCAAGAAGAGAATTGCCACTCAGAGAAAACTTTACGTCGGCATTTTTAATAAGAGCGATTATATTTTCCTTGTTTTCCTTTTCCATTTTTAACACCTTTTACAATGATCGCAAGTTGTTGTATTAAAATATTCAATTAATTTAAGCAAATACGGAAGGGGAAATAATGACGATAACAATACATACCATGATAATGAAGACTAGGAGTGGTTTCGTCGAGTGACCGTACAGTACAAATAATAGTGGGCTCACGTATATCCGGGCGACCCTAAACTTACTCGGGGTATCCTCTACATATATACATACACAACCAGAAACAGCGACATAGTGGCGTCACGTTATATGGTCGAAGGTCCTGGTAGCGTTGAAAATCACGAGACTATATTCCCTTGCCAAGCTTTAGAGGGATTTAAGCGAAAATTTGTGAATTCCCAAGGAAGCGTAAAATCTCCCTTTTCCACATTGGATTATGATAATTTCAATTTATATTTCGTGCCAACAAAACCCGTAGGATAGTTCGAGAATATTGTCCTAATAAAGTGTTATAGGTATAAAAGTTTTGTGCTGTATATTGTATAAACTTATTCTTACTTTTTGAAATGAATGAATAATACAGGGCAGTATCAGTACGTAATTTTTTCGACAAGGAAATATTTTTCGAAATGAACATTTTCTTTTTCATTGAGCAGAAATTGCTATTTATATTAAGTTATTTTCAGATTTTATGTTTCACAGTATTGCAAGTACTGGAAATATTAGTAATAATTGAGTGGCAAAAACACAACTAATAATGGGTGTTTAAAAAGTCTTTACGCGCCGGGTACATATGGATGACAAAACGTACACATATCTGTACTATTCAATGTAACCATCAATATAACAGCATTCAAAGTGATACATAAAATTGATACTTATAATGGTACAATTAAATATACAAGGACAGCATATTTTGATTAATTCTTACTTGATGAAAATTCATAATTTACATAACACTATGTTCTACTAAATTTATATCAGTAGATGTCGAAAATGTTGGCCGTCAATATTTAAACAACTTTATTCAATGTTTCATATATTTGAAGACATGCATTAGTATATTTTCATTAATTCATTAACATTGCCTCGTAGTGTTTTATAGTAAATTGTCGAGGTTGCGAACTACAGCTTTAAACATTTTTTAAATAAGGAAAAGCAAAGTTATCTAAAGGTATTAAATCGTACGATCTCGGAGGAAATAGGTTATTACTAAGTTCACATTGAAAGGTTCTCGCAGAGCAGCTTGTACAAATTGTGGTCCAGCCGAATCTTGTTGGAAAAGTTTTAAGTTCGTTATCATTAAGTTGGTTTATAAACGGTTCAAGGATATTGTTATGATAGGCCTTCAGTTAATATTTCCCTCAAAAAAATATTAGACCAACGATTCTTCTTCAGGACATAGCTACATACCTGTACGCACTCCTATTTTTAATGTATGTAAGGCTTTTGCGAAAATAACGAGGATTCTCAGTGCTACATAAGTGAATGAAAATTGATATATCCATTTAGATGAAACCATGCTTCAGTAGTAAAAAATGTTTTAATCGAAAGTTTTTAATATTGTTAATGGCAAAATGTAACTTTCTTTCACTTGAAGATCTTTCGTAAGAACAGTATGTTTCGATAAACTAATGAACATGGAGTCAGCTTGAATTTTAGAAAAACACGTTTTTGTCATTCTTGAAGTCCGAGAATACGAAAATTTAAGTGAAAAAAATGACGCATATCCAAGATATATGCATATTTTATAAACTAATCTCAACTAATTTTTGCCTATTTCTCCTTGAAATAGCTGTCGTATAGAAATAGACTTATGTCGACTATACTTTTTGCAAGTTCGATGATTTTTTCGCTTCTTTAACGAAGTCTTCCAGTTCTTGGTATCTGATTTATTGAAAATCTTTCCTTCGAAAAACACGTCACTATTCTTAAAATTTCAATGGAAAATTTGCTATCATCGATGATGCAATATTGAAATCTTTGTTGTCGAAATTCTTCAATTCGCAATTTTATTGCATTAACCATTACGAAAATAGTACTTGGATTTTTGTTTGCTCATGAGTTAACATTGGATAGAAAAATATTAAAAAAAATAATTTAACCTGAACTTGTCTTACATTAAATAAATTGAAATTTATAATATTTAAGAAAATGTGTCTATTACAGACATGCATCCTCCATAATCGTCCGAAACGTAAAGATTTTTGAACATGTGTTAGTTGAATTGCTCAAATATATAAATACGGGGGATTCGAAAGGGCAAAATAATATTAAAGATCATTAGTAGTATGTTATAAGTTTACTTTATATACCAGGAATTAGTTATTTTTTAAAATACATTAATTGCCGGAACTCTGCAGAGAAAAGTATCTACGTAAACGGGTTTATCGTCAAATTCAAAGAAAAAATCTGTCATTACAAAGAAGAATGCGAAATAGTAAAGTGGGGCATACAACTTGTATTTGACGAAAACTGAAGCGAATGTGCGCCTGCAATGCATCAATGCATCTCAGTTGTCTAATTTGGGGACAATAATCCTGACTTTTTAAACAAAATTATCACTGGTAAGGATTGAGGTGCTTCTCTATATGATCCCACCATCAACCGCCAAAGTTCCGAATAAGTTGGGAAGAATTTACTCAGACCTAATAAAAACGAGAGCATTAAAATTACTGGTCAAGAACATCTTGATTACATTCTTCCATTCACGTCGTATTATTCACTGAATAACAAATTAAAAGAGTAAACCTGGAGTTCTACCGAATTAGGGCCGGACGACATTATGTACAAATATTTTTGGCCACAAAATCTGTTCTTTCGACAATGCGCAATCGTATTCTGCAGATTTATCTCCAGTTGACTTCACTTCATGAAAAAACATTTTGAGGATGTTCAAGCAATCCAAGCGCGAGTGACAACGGTATTAAAATCGATTCCGGCAGACAACTAAACAAAATGTGTTTTTTTCAGGTGGGTGATAAATACGACATATTAAACTACACCTAGCTTACGTACTGTATAGAGTGTGAAGGGAGAAGCTCACAATTTATAATGATAAGTTAAAGAAGGAGGAATGCTTGTAAGTCTAATTTGTCGTTTAATATAATTTTTTTATATTCACTAATTTATAGACTTCTAAAATATGTTGTCTGCCTTTGTTTTATATGAATAAAATTAGTATTACTTTGGATTATATTTTGTAGTTACTAGCGAATATTGAATCCGTTTTCTTCCCTTTGTTTAACATTCCCAAATTACTCTATAGAACATAATCATAAATTTGAAACGAACTTCGAAATTTTAGACATAGGAAATAATATTAAAAAATTAACTTACTGAAGTCTAGAAATTAAATGAAAAACTATACTCAACATTAAACGATCTCAATTAAGTTTAAACAACTACCCCGCACTTAATTTATTATAATAACTTGTAAGGCCCTCCTTTCACACTCTTTGCGGTATGTAAGTTAGATATAGCTGTAATATATATTATACTTGTCTTCCACCTAATGAAGCCGAAGTTTGGTGAATCAGTTGCAGTGTGTTAAATAAAAACAATCTGATACTTTTAACTAACTGTTTAACAAAAATTTAAATAGAATTTCAACAGCTACTCTCTTCATCAAACAATTACTTCTCCTAGACGAATTTAGGAACAATTAATATGCCGAGTATACCGTGACATGATTGCTACAGTTTAAGGATGTGTTACTGAAGCAATTTTAAGTTAAAAATATCTAATGAACATATGTTCAAAACTTTATCGTAACTGAACTATGAGCATTTGAAATTTAGGTAATACTACTATACTAATGCAGGTATTACGTAGCGCTATTGATTTTGTTTGGTGGATGAACGTTTCAGGGAAGTTCAATATTTATGTTTCTTGGAAAATGATCATACAATATTACTCAATGACGTTTCTCTTAATGTAAGACGATCAATATGGATACAGAATGATGACACACCTCAGCACTTTGTTGAAAATTAACAGATTTCCAAAATAATAGGAACCGGTGGATTGAAAGAGGTTTACCAGTTGCTTGGACGCCAAGGACATTAGATTTAAATTCGCAGATTATTTTTTATGGAGAAGGCTGAAAAATATAGTTAATGCGGAATAACTTGAAAACAGAAAATAACTTGTTGCTCGAGTTATGAATGCTAGAGAAACCGTTTATGCTGGTCTTGAGCTTGTTAGTAGAGCTACCTCTTCAATTCTAAAGCTTAGATTATGTATACAGTAACTGGGTGGATATTTGGAACAAGCTACTTATGTTTAAATGATTTTCATTGAGATTTTTTTGCAACGATACGTAATACCTGCACAAGTAGGTTTATCTAAAATTACAAATGCTTGTAGCTCAGTTACAATAGAGTTTTGGGCATATGCTCATTAGATATCTTTAACTCAAAATTGCTTCAGTAACATATTCTTAAGCTATGTCAAACATGTCGTGGGACATATTTGAAAAAGATTTTGGAAAGTGGCCGTTGTCTTTATAAAAACTTCTTCCCAAATTTGGAAGGAGTTGTTTTACTGATTTCTTTTTCACATTGGCACATCATCCATCGTATACCAATATTATACCGATTTTATATCGAAAATTTGTAAAATAATAAAAGAAGCAATATGGGGAAAAATCAAGCCAAGAATTAGAACAACGTTTCACTACATAAATATTGTGTTTCATTGACTGCGCTAATTTCGAAATTTTTGAATAGCCTAGAGATTCCATATAGATCACTTTTCATTTATAAAGCTTAAGGAACACTATTTAATATTATGAGACCAAGATTTACTTCTAGTATCATAAAAGTACAGTTCAGATGTTACGGCACGTTTTTTCTTTTATAAATAACATATATAAATTAACAAATTTAGAATATACAACTGCCTGAAATCAAAAACTTTCCTGCTCTACAGAAATTTAGTCATATAGTTGTTTCTAGCAACTTAGTATTCAAATTTTTGATATCCAAGGTTATATATCGAAGTCTAGAGTCAACTAATTGCTTAGTACATACGATATCAAGCTAGCCTGGAAAGTTTCTAGTAGATAAATGTTTTATCAATAAATTGTCAAAGTTTTACATCCACATATTGAATGGTGATATAACAGTGAACATGTCCGAGAACTAGGTAGAGCTAGGTTTCGAAAAGTTTGAGTTTCGGTCAGGTACCAAGAAATTTTTGTTGATATAACAAAAAAACTTATGTGATCAGAGTCCTTTTTAGGCCATTATTAAAAACCAGGTTACGGAACTTAGGAGAGGAAGATCAGATGTCAAAGATGAGCACTGCTTTGGAAGTTCAATTTCTGTGTCCACTCAGAAATATTGTTTCTGTCTGTGATACAATTTTAGAAAATCGACGAATTAGACTCAAGCATCGTTTGACATCGTTCATAGGAACGGCATCGTCAGACTATTATTTGTTTGTAAAACTATATAAACCATGCACTGGTTTGCAGATTAAAAACATTTTTTAAGTTCTTAGAATTACTTCATGAACGTTCTGTCGAATGTGTAAATCTGATAGGAGATTATGTTTAATATATAAAATTTTGTTTTAAAATTTGTAGCATTTTATATGATAGACTAAGTATTTACAAATACCTCCTCATATATAATATTTATTTCCGTAATATTCCAAGAGAGCTCGTAAGCGTTTAAATTTATTTTTAATATTGAAATGCTGCTCTATATTTTATTGACTTGTTGAAATTTAATATACATTATTGACGATGGCATGTTGTTCGAATGTCCTACTCTTTTATATTTGTTTTGAATGCTTGTTAATATTGTTTCAATGTATATTAGGCGATATGTTAATTATCATTCTCCGATAAGGTATATACATATATATATTGTATATAAACATTGGGGCGTGGTACCGGCATAAATTTATTAGGTTGCTATTATAAAAAGGTTCATAAACGCTATTCCAAAAAATAAGAGAATTGGAGAATTCTATTCTATTTCTTCTATTTACTGAATTTGTGCATTAGTGTCATTAGTCATTAGTGTTCTTTAATTAGCACTTCAGTTTTCAAACGGTGCAAAAATCTTCATAAATACATTTATACGTTTAATTTTGCTTGTTTAGACTTCCACTTCATTAGCAGTAGTCTATTCTGATTACGCTGGTTGCATCGTCGTCTTAGTTCAGTCATACGACTTCAAAGTTATCATATGCGAAATGATCGTGAATTAATTGTACTGTTCTACTTAAATGAAACGTAATGGTTATCGTTATCTTGTAAATATTCGATATTCCATATAATCTGAAAGATTTGCTGTTTTTTATTATTCCCACTCTTTTCTGTGAGGTTTATATATATATATACATCTTTGCATATTATAATTAAGTGTAAGCTGTTTTTATGTATACATATTATTATTTACAGAAAAGCATTAATTAACAAAGTAGTAATCGTCGAAACTGAAATACCAACAGAAACTTTAAGTAGAACTTTACACTTTTACTGCTTCGATTTTCAATTTTTAATAAAACAATTCACCAAGTTTAATTACTTACTATGCATGTAAAATTAATTTTTCTTAACATGAGATCTTATTATGCCGACATAAAAGAAAATAAATTTGTTACTGACATTTGGTTGTTCAATATATACTTCAATTTATGACATTGATGTTTGGAAATTTTGTAGTGAGTTGACACGTATTGTTCTGTATTTTAATGAAGTTCTTTTGTGTCGGACATTATTCGAAGGGGTTTACCAAGTGTTTTTACAAAAGACAGATTGTCTGGCCGACGATACAATATTAAAAGGCGCAAAAAATATTACCAGAGCACTTTTGTTCATGCGAAAGTTGAATTAATATTTGAGTAACCAGGAAAATGGTCGGTTTTTTATGTAATACAAAAGCATAAACATTTTTAATTTGTACGTTGGCATGTTTCTCTTTTTTAATTTATTAAATAAGGTTTGGTTTCGTAACATTTTCTAGAAAAGTGGAAAAATAATAAAAATCCATGGAACGTACATTAAGCCTCCTAATGATCGGAATCTTCGTGTTGTTCTTCTTGTTTTCGTGTACTAATTTATTTGTATGGAGTGGAGATATACGCGGCGCGGCGTCTTTGAACTCCTAACATAGTTAGTGAGGTTCACTTTCTTTACTCGATGTTGCAATTTTCTACTATATCATTCTCATGGTCGTCATTTCACACATAGAGAGCAATGATCAAGCAATCTGTATATTTTCTCTTCATAGTTGTTCCTTGATATTCACGTAGACACATTTCAATATCTCCTATGTTATTCCTGTACAATCATTCAAAATTTTATATACACAAAGGATGTCAGCTTAACATATATAAACACGAAATAACGTGCAGAGACGCAAATACGTTGTAGAAGAAAATTGGCGTTGATTACGGCTGCTTTAGCTTCTAGATAATTTGGGCCCTGTTTTAGTAGCTTTTGCACTTTAGCCTTTAAAATTCTAAATCATTTGCCTAATTGTTAATACCAGTCGAAAAACAAGTTTACTTCCTCTAGGATGCTAACCTTCACGGCTCTGTTTTTTCATGGAGCGGAAATTTCTTTTATCATTTTGTTCGGTACCTTTATTGCATTGTTTCAAGGGGGAGCAAGAGAAAGGACAGTCCATCTAACCAAGTAAGGTGACAAGGTGGTTGCGCCTAATGCTTCTCGGAGAATTACCGCACTCGCCGCGACTACTCAACACTCGGTATGTTACCTTAGTTTGGGTTTAGCTTGAATTTCTCGGGAATGTTTGTTCCCGTACTCACACTAGTTTTGATCCTCTGAGAAGATGCACCAACGAACTAAAATTAGAGAAATTCCAAATGTAGTCCTCTTCATTTAGATAAATCCTTCAATGGAATTCAACTGCAGGAGAAGCCTCTTCTGAGAATATTTAAATTTAGAAGTATGGGCCACTGAATAGGAGAATAGGCAACATATCTGTCTATTCCGTTAGCAACTTTCATTGTTCATAATAAATAGGAAAGGTTTTTAGAAAAAAGGGGTATTATCTCAAAATCTGTTTTTTGTTTAAAACTCGCTAAATATACGTATTATAATGTTCGCATGGGTTTCGCCGACAAGTTCGATATATATGTTTCATTTTATGAAAGTATGAAGTAAAAGAAAAGCAGTGTATTACTGCGATATTTTGTAGACTTGGCATTTGCTAAAACATATCAGAATAGTACCTAAGCAAATTTCTTTAGCTTCTAGAATTTTAACATTTCGACTAGCAATGACAACTGAAATCAATGTACCAAATCTTAATATACCAAGAAAGGAATGCTAAGTATAGATATGATACAAAACCGATAAAAATGTATCGTTCTAGTAAAAAAGCAGATCGATTAATATTGCCCACATCTGGTATCAATGTGAGATGTATGTATGTACATGCTATAGCACAAGGGCACAGTAACGTTGTTTCTTGTGGCACTGTTTTTTAGGTTTATTAAGCTAAAATCGTTTAAAACTTTGTGTTAAGGATTTCATGAATTCCTTGAAAACTTACATTCAGTTTTATTAATTTCACTTATGCGTATTTTCTTATGTTCATTTTATTGATTTATTGTAATGTACATATCTAAAATGTTAACGATACATTTAAAAGAACATGCAACTGAATAAGCACCGTAATTTTCAATGTTACCCATAATATGTATGGGCAACACCGATACATATTTTACCTAGGCGAACAAGTAATATCTGTCATTGCTTATAGGTTAAATTTGACACCAGGGCAATAATGTAAATATTTTAGAATCTCTACCTCGTTTTTTCCCCCACGCTTCGCAATATATAAACACAATACGCGATGGGGGACAGTTCTTATATAAACGGTTCTGTTTATCCAATGCATTTTAGAGCATTAACAGATTGCGAATTGAAATGACATCTTTAAAAGAACGATTTGGAGGTCGCGAGTCGAGTGAGTATTTAACATGACAAAGATTGATCTTTTATACCACCCTATACAAACGTTCACACTCTAATCGCCTATCGAACAGAATTATGCGAGGGAAAACAGATCCTCCCTAATTGTGTACGTTAGTGTTAAGAAAATCTACATACGCTACGTACATTGTTGTAATCTTATCAGACTGGGTTTTCATTCAGACTTGCTTACAATAATTGGATTTATACATAAAGTGAATATGAGCAAGTTAAGAATTTGACGTCTTCTATTGTCGAAAAAATTTATCGCAAATAGGCAGTATATGTATATACATTTTGGTGCGACTTAATCAAGCCTCTATTAAAGATTGAGATACATATATGAGGGGTTTGTAATCTTACGCAAATGGTATTGGTACTGTTTATATGTAAATATATGTACAATTCCTGCAAATGTTTATTAAATTATATCCTATTTTAGAGAAACGTTATAAGTTTGGTTTATGTAGAGTTTTATTTTTTTTTAATAAATATATTAAAGGTTTACAAGGCTTCTATTTAGAAATACAGGCATAATTTTAAAAAGCGAATAATATAATATTTTATTTGTTACGTATAAATAAATGGGGCTAATAAAATTAATATTGTGACCACGATCATGAGCACAGGTTCATCGAACTAGATTAATGTAGGTGCGTGATTAACCCATAAATTTCAAGAAAGTATAAGCCCGTCAGCAAAGAGTTATTAATATTATATTGGTACCTCATTAGAATGTTATATATGGTTTGTAATCATGTAGGAATCTGAAATAAGATATAGCCTCTTTTACCTCTTTGTATAATACAATTAAAAGTGTATATACACCTGTGCCTATACACACACATGTAATTACATTTGCTATAAATATGGTGTATTTTGTAATACGGTCTAATTTGCGGACATAAGGGTTCAGAATGTTTCAGTTACAAAGGTAGACGATGATAACTGCGGAACTGTAAGTTTAAATTACGGACATCTGTGCGGTGAACTAGTTCTATTAAACATCCACACGGGACCTTTGTTTATAACGATACCGTGAAATTTAGACATCCCCACCGCGCGTACACAAACAACTTAGTAGCGTGCGATAAATTACTGACGATCTGTTCTATAATTAACGTGATTTTGATTTGATGGTATGGCACGAACTTGGCATCGATTGTAAAATTATAGCGGAAATGTTCTCAAACAAACACTTGTATTTCCATAAATACAATTTTCCTAAACTCATTAGTGTAAATTGCTGTATTTCGAGCGGCACTTGTGATTTTTTTTCGAATTAATTACTTTGTTCTATTTGTGTTTTATAATAAACTCGAAAATAATATTCTTTTTATATAAGTTTACAATTATACCTTCAAGATTTATGAATGATTGACGAAGGGCTTTTATCTAAAGTGTGATTTATATCTTAAGGATGTTTTTCCCCTAAAGTTAAGATGCTCATCAATAACACATGGATACATACATAGATGAACACAACGCATGCAGACCTTTGGTTGACAAGAGGGTAAAAGCTCACTCATATACAGTAGTGGACAAAATAATATCGGTATTGAAAAATTAATCAGATAATATATGTAGTCTTGAAACGACAGTCTTTTTGAAAATAAGACTATCTTTACACAAAAGTACGCCATTGAAAGTATACTGACTCCTTTGTATGGCTAATGTTGAGAAACGGCGTTAACTTTAATAGTTGTAATGGAGGAGACAAAATAATAGTAGTAATATAGTAATTAAAAAGAAAATACAAAAATATAGAGAAGATATCTAGCAAATAATATAAAATATAGTACTGCTTCGAAGCGTCATGGCATACTGTCCACGAATCGTTCACAGTATTCTAGGGTGATGGAATACCAAACAGTTTGAACAATTTCCCAATTATTGTTGTGCTGTAGGATTTTTTTAGAACTTCTTTAATATCGATCCACAAATTATCAACACAATTGAGGTCTAGAGATTGTATCGGCTACTCCAGAAAACCAATTCAATTTATTATAGTTATTTCACAATAGAACTTTGAAATAACCAGTTCACTGGCTATTATGTTTGTGGTCGTTACCGCTCATTAAAGCTCACTTTAATGGCTGCACGTTTCCGCTGTGTTAAAATGTCTTCTATCTTAATATAAACTATATTGTGAATGATTAGCTATATCAGTGGGTCTTCTTTACGCCTTTTTGATCTAAAAAGAACGATTTCACTTTCATCAGTCCAGACAATATTGCGACATTCCTTGCCAATTGTCAGACAGACGTCGCCTAATATTCCTTTTTTAGAAGAGGTACCTTTCTTGGACTTCTGGCTTCTAAACTATTCTTCAATCGTCTCTGGATTATTCTGCCAAATACATTTAAATTCAACTCTTGTTTTCATACAGTGGCTATTATGAGAGGGTGCACTTTTGCATGTCCTACTATCAAATTATCTTGGTGAACTGCTTTCTTTTGTGACCACGAGTTTCTCTGGTTTTTCAAGATCGTAGTGCGTTCTTAATTGTCTCCGTCGAACTATTTAAGAGTTCGTGAATAAATTGATAAGGCCTTCTCCTCTTAACTTTAATATTAACTCTCGTATCTTCTCGGTTCAATGTTTTTTCGGTCCATTCTATATGTTCAAATAATTCTATTTAAACGCCATCCTATACTAATGAATGTAGAATAAAGTATAATATGAAATAATTTCTCTTAACCATGTAAGACGCCGATCGGGTGAATATTGCTATTATTTTGTTCAAATGTAATACATACATATGTTAATATAAAGTGAGGGAGATACCCGATGTTTTCACAAAGTGAAGATCTTATTAATGTTCTTATGTAGTTTTATAAAGTTAGAGGTTTCATGTATGTAACATTACTGTTACTTTCAGGTAATTAATAAAACTTTAGTTTCAAAGAATTCATGGTTTCATACTGCTATTTTTTCATCCGCTACTGTAAATAGAAAAATGCAAAACTTTACCAACGAGTCAACAAAACATAGGTTCAAGAAAACTTTCAAATTCATTGATATACTTATATCAAGAATTTTAAAGATAAAATATAAATGTGGAAAACTAACAAAATTAAATAGACAAATTAAATATAAATTAAAATAAGATAATGAAGTCACCAATAACTGCTAAAAACGGTTGATTAAGTCAAAAAATGTATTTAAAAATAAAATTTAACATAAAAGAATCAATTATTGTGGGATGCTAACCAACGGGAAGAACAATAATAATATGGATTAAATTTCCAAAATCAGTATTAGTTACTTTTACATAGGGTGTATCAGTAGATAATACAAAAATACAAAAGTTTGAAATACTGTTGGCTAGAATTAATAACAATAAAACCTAAAAAAAATTAAATTTAAAATTATGGCGACGCATACACCAACTTGTAATAAAATATCCTCTCCTTTTCTACACAAAATTTTTGTATTGACACTTCTTGCCAATCAAAAGGCCGCATGTTTTGTCTACCTTAACTTTAAGGGAAAAACCGCTTCTTACTTTTCATGAAAATTGCTAAATACAGGTATATGTATTGATTTCTAAATAAATTGATTATATCAATAGATTTTTAGAATAATACAAAAATTTGAGTCACTGTTACCTAGAGTTAATAACAATGAAATCTAAAAGAAATTAATTTAAAAATTATGGCGATGAATACACCAACTAGTAATAACCCGTAGAAGAAAATATTGTATTGGCATTTGTTTTCATTTCTCGTTGATTAAATTTTGGATTATTCTACTAACTTGAGTGAGCATTTACCTTCTTTTACCTTTAAAGGTTCGCGTGTCTTGTGGTCACTTGTGTATACATGAAATTTGAACACCTTAAGTTTAGGCGAAAAGCCATTCTTGAAATTTAAACTGCTAGTGACAGTTGTATTTTAGGTAAGAGGTAAATTCAGACAAGAATTATAGCAGAGTATTTTGGGCCGTTATCGATTTAAAATTAACCTTGTCTCAACTACTTATAAACCTTTATGGTGTAGTTGTAAAGTATAAAAAACAATGGAACCAAGATATTAATAATTATGAATCATAACGAAGGAAATTTACTTAATTACACTAAAATAATTTACAATCACAGAAGCACAACATAAAAAAGATAAAGGGATAAGCGAAATTACATGTAAATCCTACTGTAAACGTTCAAAATTTTAAACTTAAATTATTTTAAAACCTTAAAATCGAATTTTCCTAAAAGGTAATAACCTTTCCTTTATTCTTCAAAGTACTCTTCATCAGATACAATGCACTTGTGTCAGACTTTAATCTAATCTTGAAAACAATTTTGGTATTCATTCTTCGTGATTGCCACACTTCTTTCTATTGAATCAATTTTATTAAAACGCGTTCTCTGAAGCTGTTTTTTAAATCATCTGACAAACAAATGAAACTGACATAGTACGAAGTTAGAGAATATAGAGGTTAGCAGATAGTGTTAAATTGAAAATTCGCCTATATCTATGGGATGGTGAGAAGGGGTGCTAGAGTAGTACAAAATCCGTAATGTTTTCTTCAATTCAAATCTTTTTAAACTACTTTATGTAATCATATCATTAGGCTTAAGTACTTCAATTAATTAGTTGGCAGAAATTCAAGATGTAGAACACCTTGGTTATTTAAAAACGCTGACAAAAATCATGTTTTTGATTGACATTGACAAACGAATTGACTTAAACTCTTAAGACAATATGTGGTCAAGTAATAATAGATCAAGTGATTGCAGAATTAATATCTATTTTACAAAATATCTTTTTATTAATATCAAGTCGTGATCGAATCAATTTGGCTGTAAGATGTTTATAGTCCAAATCATTATTTAAACTGCTTTTTCTATGATAATTAAGATTTAGTCGTCTTTCATTTGAAGTTATGTGGCAATTATGATAAGAATATTCTTTCATTAATTTGGGAAAACTTTTAATGTGATTGTGTTACTTGAATTTTGTTGTTTTTTTTTTCAAAATATCACCATAATATCTATGCAATACCTTTAACGTTTCAGTAACACTAATTTCATTTTTCATATCAAATTC
This sequence comes from Dermolepida albohirtum, assembly GCA_031893035.1. Classification (NCBI taxonomy): domain Eukaryota; kingdom Metazoa; phylum Arthropoda; class Insecta; order Coleoptera; family Scarabaeidae; genus Dermolepida; species Dermolepida albohirtum. The sequence continues at coordinate 211,828 of JAVIWB010001686.1, forward strand.
TTAGTTAAATTATTTCTTCCTTAGCAAAGGGCATATAGTTGACATACAAATAGTCGTGAAAGCTAATCAATCGATATTTGGAAAGATTTTGACGACTTATGTGAAATTGGTATACAATTTAAACAAAAAATTTTGGATTATCTTTCCAAAGTTATACCCAACTAAATGTTTAAAAACTGTTAACTTAAATGCATATTCACCTAGTGAATATTTTTAGGATTTAATAAATACATTCTACATAAAATTCTAAAAAAATAAAGATTACATAAAGCTTATAAATAACATTATAGTTAAAAGTATTTTTGCATGATTTTTGCATAATTAAAAACGACAGAAATATTTAATGATCTTATTTCAGCTTTTTTAATAACTGAATTTTTGGGTATATGATTCAGAAAAGCGAACATAAATAGTAAAGATTCTTAGCGAAGTTTTGACATGTGGCACTCCGGATAATGATTATAATACCATTCATGAACTTAATGAATACAGATCCTCATTATTGTTACTATCATATTTCATGGTTGATTGCTTTTAATTTTTCAGGAAATATTTCTTATAATTTTTTTTCAAAACATCACTAGGAACAATTTTACTAAAAAATTAAGTAAACAAATGTTTTCATAATAAAATTTTTTTAGAGAGATTTATAATTATATTCATATTTATAATTTTCATTGAAAAAAATATTTTACGTTTCATAAATATTTTCTTTTAAAATTAAAAATTTAAAACATGTACATCTTTTCAATGATTTGCTTATTTTTCATCTGCAGCAAGAAAATCAATCAAACGAAAGAAATCAAATTTATACTGGTTGAATGCGCTTAATAAACTTCAAAAACTTTCCTACATAATTTCTCTTCCGGTTGATTAGTAAAATCTCCCTATTACCAGAGGGCGTTCTTTTTTGCCGATAATTACGTTAAACGACCTGTTCATTTTAGTTGAAATTTCGAAGAAAAGAGAGAGAGAGAAATAGGTGGAGAGAAAGACGAGCTTTAAGCACTAGCGCGCCAAAGTAAAAATTGACTCTCGAAATAGGCAAAACCTTTGAAATTTATGTAGCGTTTCATCTTTTAGGGCTGACAGCTCAATCTGTCCGGAACGCGTTCGTATGTCAGAGGGTGACCTGCATCACGAGGCAAAGTTGACCTACTCTCGGCTATCCTTCTGCTACCCTTAAAGAACATCATCACCCTCTGTTTTTGACAACATTCCAACAAGACTTCGTTGAAACAACTTTCTGTTCCTCCGTTTTCGTTGCTCTGTTCGTTTATGTCATAGGCTAAATAGAGGAACTGTTTAGTTTTGAACTGTCGAACACATATTACATTCCTATAAAAATAATTTTTTAGATAATTCTTTTTAAGTAATATATTATTTTGCTATAATAAAGTCACGTGTAATTAATATTTTGCTTTACTTGAATTTTGTTCCTGTTTTTACTTAAACATATTTTCTTATTGTATAAAATATACAGTTTCATATTTCAAGAATGGTAAAAACATCGAATAATGGTTATTCTTCTGAACGAGTATATACAAGGTGTGTATAAATTGAAGCAGGACTTTCTTCGTTCTGTTCGGAATTGAATGTCTTAATGCCAAGGAAGCATGTAATACAACATATTATGCTTCCTATGTTTTAAGCAACTCCTCTAAGAAAACATATATTTAGCGACATTATATTCGCATACTTCTGAAAGAGTAGGTACTGAATATTTTCTTAATTTCAATCTTTGAAAATTTTTACTCGTCATTAGAAGTACCAGATGGATGACATACATTTTAAATTATGCACATTGCGCGAAATATGAGTTACTCTTGAAATTATATAAGTATTGTCAAAATATTACATATCGACAAATATTAAATTATAGTTTAGTTTATGACAAGAATTATCCATTTTTGGATATTTAACTAATAATCAACCAGTGACACTATTATCTCCTAATTATTCAAAATGAAATTCGTCTGTAATCTACAAAGTATTGTCTATACTACACGCTCAAGTCTTTTTGGTATATTGCTGTCTTTAACTTCGCCAGAGTCTTGAGGAGTCATTGCATAAACCTTTTCTTTAATGAATCCAATCAAGTCTAAACAATTGAGACCGGGAGATTTCGCAGGATTAAGATAAGCCCGCCGCGACTAATAGTGTACGTAATAATGTATGTATGGGAAATGTTCATCTGATCACTTTCTTACATTTCGAGTAATATGAGCAGGATGTAAATCAGCAGCAGGAAAATAATGTTAAGATGTATGTTCCAAGGCATCTCGTTGCTAACGTGTTACAATGTACTGAGGTTCTTACTAGCATCAATACGATTTGGTAGATAAATTAGCCCCTGTAGGTCCTTTGGTTTATAATCCCTAGCTAGACGTTAAAAAGGTTCACTTAGAAGAGGTAGCAGAAATGATAATGTAAAATCAAATACTTGAAAAAAAATTCGAATATCTTTAAAATTTAAATATAGAGAATACTTAAGAAGGTCTTCTTAGAAAATATTTTATTTGAATAGAACATGAGTCCTGATGCATACCCTAAAATTTTCAAAAAAGAAAATAAAACTGTACTCCTAATACGCCCAACGAACAGCTTTAATGAATCACCTTCTTTGTTTTCTTGTTATGTGCTAAATAAATAAGGTTCTTGAAGCTCTCAAGAAATGACTTCGTCATACCTTTTAACAATGGCAGTACCAATGGAGTTCGGCTATTGTTCTATAAAAGGACTATATAACACTTAATGAAAATATCACTGGTTAAGTTTTAAAAATAAATTTTTTGATAGTACTATTTTTAGTTTTTATTAAAAATCCCTCATATGTATGTAAGTAAGCATTGTAAATATGAAAAAAGTGATTCTACACGTTTTGTTTTTATTTTCAACGGTGTCCTTTTTCTGAAAAAATGTATTTGTATTAAATGTCGCCATATAATTTTAAAATATTACAGTCTTAAAATATTAAATTTACGTCAATATCATAAAAATCACGACTATGCAACTAAAACTGAAAAATGTAATAAAAAAGATGTACTTTTATTTTTATTGTTTCCATATTTCAGCAAAATAGTTGATATTTATATGCATATACATAAAAACGTTTCATCTTTATTGTCAATAAGATATCGGTAAATGAGGTACTTTTATCTTGAAATGGACTCGGCGATAATTAAAAATCTGACAAAATTAGTTCTATATATATATATATATATATATAAACGCAAAATATACTGATAAAAGATTTCATTTTGCCGATCACGATAATAAATTAGTTCATATATTGACCAGTTTATATAAGATGTTGCACATACGTGTTAATTAACATGTCTTAATTTTATTTTCCGTCGGAACAACTGGGTGTATTCGATTCGTTCAGAACTAATTACGCTTGATTAAATCATAAAACATGCCGCTTAAAAAGGTAAACAGTTCCGATCTTCTGGTATTCATAATCCACTATGATAGCGTTATAAATTCTAAAAAGTTCAATATATGTAAGTATCTACCCGGCGCGTGAAGTGGTTATGTCAATTTATGTTCGCTGTAAAATCGCTTTCGATAATAATGACGTTGTAAAATGTACGGTTTTATTAAAAAACGTTATGTTGACACCTCTTTAATATTTTTACGCGAAACGCGTTCTCTTTCACTCCTGTCCATGTATTCCTCCCGTCCTGTCCTCAGTAATATTTTACCTTATTATTTTTGTTTACGGTTGCTGCCTCCTTTTTTCTTGTCTTTTCTGGCATTTTATTAAGCTTAGAGCGCGTCGTGATTATCACGATGTGTTATTAGGTTCACGAGAAATGTAAACCGAGTCGAGTAGAAAATAATTTCACGCTTTTGTTGTTTTTCACAATCATTGAGATACACGTTTACCTCTTGTGTATATATTTCGTTTTTGTTTGACTTTGCATTAGCATTAGAGCCGCGTTATTTAAAGTAACAGGGTTAAGAATTGTAGATTATAGAGTATAGAGGAAACCAGGTTTTCAGTCCTTTTTTAGTGTCAAAGAGCTTGTAACAGTTCTAAACATAATACGTTTTTATAACATCATAATAACACAAATTTAAAATATTAGGAAGAAATAATTCTCTACTCAAATAGTATCAGTTTTTTAAGCGAAGATATCTTTCATCTTAGCGACAGGAGAATAAATGATTAAGTACGTAGGTAAAGTAATTGCTTACTTTCTTCTCTTAAACTATTTAAATATTTTGTTACGTTTTTATTAACTGAACAGATGAATTATAATCCATGTTAACATTAGTATAGTGACCAGATTGTATAATATTAACCTCATGGTGCAAAATATCTTCCTTTGTATTTAATAATTTGTTCCTTTTGTACATCTTAGCTCTATTCAATGTTTTTCACTTCAACGTTCACCTTATATCCATTGGTTTCAGTATTACATTTATCAACAATGCTTTCTTTCATTCCCTTATATATCATACATTTATATTAGGTAACTTAAAATTAACTATTTTCTATGGAGAATTACATACCTTGTATAGTAAAAGTTTTCTTTAGATTCCGATGCATCCCTATTTATAGCTTTCTCAAAAATGTTTGTGTTATTTACGTAAGTTGCAACCATATTCCTGTAGTTATGTTCATTTCTCGATCCAGAACTTGCTTTAATTGAATTTACTTCTTTCTGGTTGTAACTACATGTAATAATATGCATTCACTCATATCGTTTAAGCCTTGTTGTATTAGGTTAAGTTCGTAAAGTATTTTTCTATCTAGCGTTTCATTTTTGAGTTGTTATATATATTAGTTTCAAATATCGTTTGTTTAATTATCTATTTCGTGAGTTTATTATAATGTTACGCTCCGCATATATAATAATTTTTTATATAAAATAAATAAAATCTTATATACACATATAATAATTCATATGTAATATATTTCATATATTCTATTTCAATAATATATTTTAATACTAAAATACATTTTTGTTAAAAAGGAGTTTTGTGTTTTATTTGTATTCTTAGTACTTCTAACAATTGATTGCTCTGTTCGCACGACCCTTTTGTTCTCGGCAGAAGAAGTGATATTTAGATTTGGTACTGTGAGCGCTCGATCAACAGAGTGTACCCTTAAGAAGTGTAAGATGCTTAGTAGATGTTATACCCGGGCGACCGCCGGTCAGCTATCGTTCTTCAGATCAAGGACATATCTCGTTTATACGATTGTCTTTATTGTGTTAGTTCTGTACGGTTTAGTTTAATTATATTGTAATTGCGAATGTCGAAAAAGTGACCTTCGGTTTGCAAGATAATTAAGTTTATCGGTGAATTTACAGATTTAATACATGATGGATCTAAAATAATTTGTAAAATAAAAAAAACGTGTGGATAGTGCGCGTATAAAAATAAAAAATGACGTTGGGTTGAATAGCGAATTTATATTCAATTTAGGATGAACATTTTTGAAAAAGTCGTCCGACTTTTTAGGACAACTTTACCAAAAAATGTCAGTGCGAATAAAATTGAAAATTGTATTAAATTAAAGCTAAAAATAAAAAACTGCTTATGTGTGGACGAGTCGACTGATTGCAAAAAAGATCTATTCTTAGCATTATAAAAATCCGGGCAACATTATTTAGAAACAGACAGAACAGCTTTGAGGAGCCTTAATTGCTGTAACATAAAATGATAAATTCCTTAATATAATATTGGATGTTCTTCTTCTTCGCATCTATACTAATAATATGGTATTATTTTTTGGAGTTGTCACTCCAGCATTTAAAGTATCGTATATTTATTATCCAAAAAGGAGGTACTCAAATAATAAACAAAATAAATTATTACCAAGTTTTTCGAGGAATTTTTAGATTTATACAAGTTACTATCGTTACTTGTATAAATCTAAAAATTCGCATTATATATTTATGAGTGCTAGATATTTGCTTTTCAAGAAAATACGAATTTGAAATGCAACAAATGCTATAAAATAAGGGCATCATAGCTTAGTTACCCAAATATTGATTTGTGCTAAAAGAAGTACATATTACAACATTATTAAGTACTATAACTAACTACCAAAACCAATTAAAAATCTTTTAGTATAGAAGTTTTAAGAGAGAATTTAAAAAAATATTAATATAACGAGAACCATGCAGTACCTTATTATTTATCATATAAATCGCAGTTTTAGTTTATTGTAGACGAGGCTATTTAATTTCTGTATCATATATGTGTTAGAAATTTGAAATAGATATTATTATGGTGTAGATTTTTTTCACACTTTCTCATTTTAAGCCCGGAAAACTTTTTACTCAATCAACATACTAAGGTTACTAGGAAAGTTATGCAATACAGCTTTGTTTATTTAATTTTTTCAAAGTAATTTCCTCTACACTTAGTACACCTCTCCATTCCTCGAAACCAAACTTTAAACCAGTTCTGCCAAGTTTCACTAGGGAGTAAAGCATACTCGTTGTTCCTAGCCCGCAGAAGGTCCTCATCACCGGAAAACCGCCTACCTTTTAGTTCATTTTCACATGCCGAAATAGTGGAAAGTTGCAGGGAGCAAGATCTGGACTGTAGGGAGGGTGCTCGAGAAGTTTTAATCCTGTCGTGGTCAAATTTTCGGCGCAGGCTTTGGCGCGGTGAGCTGGAGCATTATCCTGATGGAGGAACCAGGTGTCCATTCTTGACATTGGCCGCAGGTTCTTCATAGATCCAATGACTTTAGGCAGGCACTATTCAGTATACCACTTAGCTGTGACTGGCTTTTGTGCGTCCAAAACGACGCGTTCCACAACTACACTCGATTTGAAAAATACAGCTATAATTTTCTTCTTTACAGATCGGGATTTTCTGACAACTACGGGTGTGTCCTCATCATCAAAGACCCAAACTTTGTTTTGAGCTCTGGTCGGCACATCGTAATAGTACAGCCAAGTCTCGTCACCTGTCACGATGTTGTTCACATACCGAGATTGTCCCTTATTAATCTTTTTTAGCATCTCCCGGCACCAAGTCACACGTCGTGCCATCTGCTCTTCAGTCAGTCGATGCGGCTCCCAGAGAGAACAAAGTTTCTTCATGTGCAAATGATCATGCAGAATCGAACGAATTGTTGGTGCGTTTAAGCCTGAAGTACCCTCTATCTGTTGGTAGGTCAGTCGCCTGTCCTCGTCAAGCATTTTCCTCACATTAGTAACGTTTTTCTCCGTAACTGATGTTCCTGGTCTTCCCGGCCTCTCAGCATCCTCCACAGTTAAATTTCCCCTTTGGAATTCTCTATACCTCCCGAATATCATTGTGCGATGTGGACAAACATCACCTGGTACAAGCGTCATTTCTTCGAAGCACTGGTCTATGTTTAAACCACGCACGAAATTATAACGCAAAACTGCCCTTATCTCATTTCGTGACCACGATGCCATCGCAAGCACTTTACACTCTCACTGCTAATGAATAACTGAGTCCATCGACATAGCGTGGTAGCTACTATTCACGTATGAACATCTGTCAACATGCAGCAACCAGCAGCTTCCTACGATTCATTGTTGCGTCATATTGTAAAACTTTCCTAACACCCTTTGTATCTGTGGGTATACACGCGGCAAATACTGCGGTGCTATTTTACATCATAAAACGATAAATTGATATAAGCTTTGTAATGCTTCTTACCACTGTGTTATCATTATTGTTATTTTGTATTTAAATGTGAATTAATAGTAAAAGTTTTTTTGCATTATCATTTTTATTATTATTATTATGGAAGAGGAAGCTGGAAATCGTCTAGCAGATATTCTTAGTAAATTAAAAAATTTTATAAGTAGTTGAGAAATTACTGTTTTACTTTACTCTATTACACATATATAATATATTGGAAAACGTTATATCTTTATAACATTTATGTAATATAAATTCTTTATTTTTCTGTTCCATCTCAAAAGCAGAACTTTATGCTGTTAAATTCATTTGAGTTTTGCTTAACTCACCACAAGACTAAACATTTATAAGCTCAGGTTGTGAATAACAACAAGCGTCACGGGATCCTGAAACTTATTGTGGAAGGCAGTTCCCCGTGGGCGTTGAGTTGTTCATGGCAGCGTCCAACTTTTACGTCTGTCTCCTGCAGCTGTAATTCTGTCCAAGTTGCGGCCAAACAGAAATGCGATGCTCCGGAATGTTAAAGACATTGTTTGTTACAATTTTAGTACTACGGTCGGGCCAGTTTAAACTTGTAATCAAACAATGTACACAAGTCTCTCGTCGTTTAGTTGTTATTATGGTTATTATTTCGACTTTTGATGTTCTGCTTCCAACGTCGAGTAGAAGCAATTCTTCATAAGACAATGCCAATAATGGCACGTTATCGGCTAGTGATGTATTAATATATCCTGTTTTAGTGTCCATAAAAATTCATATCTCGATTTCTGTAGTTAGAAGGATAGACAGTATTTTGCAGATGTATAAGTTGTTACAAAATATTCGTACACAAAGTTTGTTGTTTAAAATACGAGGAATGTATAGATTTCTAAATACATACCTAACATTCTTGAAAATGTACCATCTGTATACAAACTGAAATAATTACTTGTTATTTTTTCAATGTCATTATCAGATATAAATTCTGAAGTAAATAAATTTTGACTACTTAAAAATATTTTTATTATTATTTATTGATCAATCGCTTATGAGATACTAAATTATGCTATTTAATAGTAACGATATCAAAATTAAAACAAAGGTATTAGGGAACCTTTTACACTCTAAAACTTGTGTTTATTTTCTTTATTTTAGTGCTATTTCATGCTTTAATTTTTTTCTTATTCTGTCTACTGATATATTAAAATATGTACTAAGTAATTAATTAGAAAGTAAATGAAAGAAAGTAATAATAGTAAATCTAGTGAGATTGACATAAAGATTTTGAAAGAGTTTTATATATATATATACATAAATCAGCACTACAGGCCTAATGTCCATTCGAGCTTTTTTCCTATTCTTTGACATTAGATATGAATTAGAATTTTTTAACACATCTATTTTCTAGCATCCTAGCTATATACATATTCTAACGCTCTCATTTGAATAATACTACTACGTCTTTTTAAAGAGTTTCGCTTTGAGTTTTTATTTGCTCCACGTCTTCATAGGTTCTCCTTGTACTTCTATTCCATCACGGATCTTTATTAAAATTATTCGTTTCCATATTCATTTGTTGCTTTCCTGTTCATCATCCGTGTTTCGCAGGTGTAGATACCAGTGAGTCTTATTATTGTTTGGTAAATTCTTTGCTTTTTCAAGTATTGATCAATGCTTTGCTCTTAAGATTGCCAAATTTCCGCAAACCAGTTCATTTTGTTAACCGTTTTTCTCTTTTCTTTCTCATTATCTTCTTATCTTCTTAGCGTCGCACCAAACTATTCTATCGGTTCCACTTTTTCTACTGTGTATTTTCTACTTACACAATTTATGACTAAATCTTCCATCTCTCGTTTTCACGATTTTAGTAATTCTAGGTTATTACAACGAATTTTTTAAGGTAATTTTGATGGAGCCTGTGGTTGATTAACTTGATCACTGAAGGTTGATATATAACCCCTTGCCACATTAATTTTCGTATTCTGTATACTTATTTCGACAACTAAGTTGCCATCATCAGCACATAATTAAACAGCGTCGTACCTGAAAAACTACGGTAACAATGGCCGTACGAGAACAAATTCCGCACGCGATCCGTGGCTTTCAGCGGGGTTTCAAGGGATTATATATCAACCTTCAGTGATCAACAAATTCTTTGTTGTTTACTATATATAAGTCTGCTATTTGTCAAAAATATTTTTCTCTTCAAATGTTTTCTAGTTTTTCAAAATACTATTTTAATCAATCAATTCAAAACCAAATTCATTTAATTGCTGGTAATGCTATCAATGATTTGTGAACAGGAGTATTATATTGCAAAAGACTGCAACTTTGGCAAGTTTTTCGCGTCGTTTTTTCTATGAACGATGTAAAACATACGTTCATAGGAAATGTGCAATCGTTCTTCAATATACTTGAGCTCAATTTGTCGATCTTCTAAAATCATATCATGGACTGAATTAATGCTTTCCGGAGTCGTCACAGAAAGTGGTGATGAGCATCTCTAACATCTGGTCTTCCTCTTTTAAATTCCGAAAACCAGTTCAAAATATAGCGAGCATCTCGTTTTTATATTTGCGGAATGGGGGACAAGGGGTGGAAATAAAAAAACCAAATTATTTTTCTTTTTCAATATATTCACCTGCAAGACGGATACATTTTTCACATCTTTAAATTAATTTATTTATACCCTCATAAAAAAATGATTTCTCTTTATTTGCAAAATACGCCGAAACTGCCTCCTTGACTTCATCAATAATCAGCTCTTTTTTCATTTTCGGAAACGGGGCCAGGTCTGGGCTGTAGGGTAAGTGATTCACAATTTCGAAGCCCACCTTATGCAGGGCAGCTAACGCAACGCGGCTCTTGTGGACGGGCGCGTTGTCGTGCAAAAGCAGAACACCTTTTGCCAATTTTACCCGTCTTTTCTCTTTAATGGCTTCTTTTAGTCGCTCTAATATTGAAGCGTAATATTCTCCGGTTATAGAAACACCTTTATCTTTATAATCAATCAACAATATTCCTTCCGAGTCCCAAAATACCGTTGCCATGAGTTTCCCAGCTGATTGTGACACTTTAAATTTCTTGGGAGGTGCTGTGCCCTTTTTATGCCACTGCATGGAGTCTTGTTTGGACTCAGGTTCATAATGATGAACCCAAGTTTCGTCTCCAGTAACAATTCCACTCAATACACCATCCTTGTCTTCATTACAGAGGTCCAAAAATGCACGCGAACACTCTACGCGCTGTTGTTTTTGCGGCGGCGTGAGCATTCTCGGCACCCATCTTGCGCTGACCTTAGACATGCGGAGATGATCGTGTAGGATTTTAAAAATTGTTGTATCGGATACTCCAACCATTTCTGCGAGTTGTTTCTTCTTTAGTCGAGCATCTTCGAGTACAATTTGTTCAACTTTTTGGATAAGTGCTGGCGTGGTCACATCAATGCTCCTGCCCGGCCTCGGGTCGTCTTCAAGGGATTCCCTTCCTTGTTTAAATAAACTATGCCACTTGTACACCATGGTTTTTCCTGGACAAGAGTCGCCGTAAACCAATGACATCTCATCCATTATGGTCGCGACTGATTTTCCTTGCCTGGTAAGGAACTTTATAACGGCACGATATTCGATTTTTTCCATATTTCACTTTTCACTCCTGATTATGTTACTTGGTTGACGATGGCTCAAAGACTAACTGTCTAATAACAATGAAACTTCGTGTTTATACTAATCATGAGTCGCTGCACAGGCCACGCCCCCAATGCGCCTACTCACCCCTCTACAACCCGCTCATTCCGCGAATATAAAAACGCTCCCTCGTATATAAGCAAAATTTCTATGCTCGATAACGCTTTACAAAATAAATACTTAGCAACTAATCGAAACTCGATTTTTTTGAAATTTAGCTTTTTCAGACATGATGCTTTCAAAAATTCGTTGTTTCATCACCGTTGTGCTTATGGAAGTCAAACTTTGGCAACTTATTTATAAAACATCATAGTTGCAACCATAGCAACAATATTTACCTTCGTCTACTAGAAACTTTCTAGACTAGTAGATATCAATGTTCTCTCGTAAATATGATTTCAATAAATTAATTTGCAAGTGACTTCGAATTTATTTTGTGTAGATTTTGTTTGTTAACTTTCTTTTGCCGAAAGCTGAGAAATAATTGCAATTGCTGCTATTAATATACAATTACATATAGTGAATATAGTACGGATTATGTGTTGATTATCATATGTTTCTGTGTTATGAATGTGTGATCGTGCATACATTATAAGGGATTATTCTGATCTATTTCAGTATGTTCATAATATGCAATGCGATATGTATACATACATACCTACGTAGAATTTGAAAAATCACAGTTGTGTGTGATATGATTAAGTTGAATAATTAAATTATATACATTAAAAGAGAATTAACCCATAATTTTTTTAAATTATCACACACAGCATCTTTTGAAATTTTTGTTTCAGTATTATGTACATATATTTATTATATAGTATAAAAAAATATATAAAATTTTTGTGATTGAAAATTTTGTGCGAATGAAAAGTTTCAATTCTTTTATAGTATATTAGTATTTTATTCAATTATATATTGACCAATTTGGCCCAATACACTCTGTCACCTTTTTGATATGAGCATGCTTCCAGACTTGTAAAAGTCCTGATCTTTATTTTTGAAAAAAAAAGGAACACTTGACGTCTTTATTGGGATTCTTTTCCATCGAAAAGATTTTGTAAAAGTTATAATCAGAGGATGCCAGATCTGGCGAATATGGTGGGCCAGGAAGCACATCCGACCAAAGCTCTAACAGAGTAACGTAACGGATGTGCGAGGCCTAGCGTTATTACTGTGAAAAATTACACTTTTTTGTTAATCAATTCTGGCTATTTCTGTCTCACGGACTCAATTAATTTGTCCAATTGGTGGCATTACACTATAACTGCAAAAATAGTCACAAAATTTAAATAAAATAATAAAAACAATATTTGTTAGAGAAAATGTAATTTTTTTAAAATATCTTCTTCATGTAAAGAATAAGACGTAAAGTATGTGACTTTTGCTCCACTTAAAAACTAACCTAAAAACATGCCACGCCTACATATTTTTAGCATCTGTGTTTACCTAATATAGTACACAGAATAAACCTAATCTTGAGATTATTTTTAAACTTTACACTAATTTTGAGCAGTTAGATGTAGTCCTGAACATATTGAATGCTTGCTACATCATACTATTATTTTATTTGAGTTTACAAAAAAGATTTAAACTTGGAAATGTACATCTAAAACAACATTACAATTTACCATATGTATTGCAAATGCAGATTTAACACAATCTTATCACTTGCATACATCATTTAATAATTCGTTTTTTATAAAAATATATAATTTAAATAATATTAACTGAACAAACGACAGGCACCAAAGAGAAACACAAATTGTCTCTAGGACAAATGGTACCTGAGTACTATTAGTCTTAGAAAGTTTTGCTAATGTTTTTAAATTAAATCGACTTTTTGAAATTTTAATCTCTATGGGTTACTATTTATTAATGTATTTCATGTTCTGCACTTGCATTGTTCGAAAAAAATAAAAAATTGTTAAGACGTGCTTCATAGAAATTTATCCTGTTTTTCTTGGTATTTTTATGTTTTAACTCTACATTAACTCTCACGAGGAAGAAAGTAAACATTTCGAGCGTTAATAGTGAGTTTCATAAAAGAAGACCAAAATCAAACTATTTATGGGCTGATAAATACTTTCCGACCCGAAGTGCTTTGAGTTGGCTCATCTTTTGTGCACCATGATAGTTTGCATGCAACACTGTTATATACAATACATTTTCCATTCTCAGTTATATTTCGCTTCAGAAATGGATCGTTTTGTTCAGGTTTTATAAGCACATTGCAGACGTCAATGCGACGGTACAAATCTCCTTCTTCCAAAACATGTGAAATCCAAGTATTCGGCAATAATCAACTTCGATAAATTTAATTCGTAACCATTTCTCAAATTGTTATTCAACGATTTCATTCAGTGTCTTTATTTTGCTATCATCAACTTCAACTGGCCTTCCAGAACGAGCTGCATCCTTGACTATGAAAGCACCAGAACTAAATTTTACTAACTAGTTTTGACACTGGCGTTCTATTAAAACTTATTTTGCTTTGCTTGGACTACATTTTTACCTTGCTGATAATGAAAAAGCGAAATATTCGGTAAATGCCTCCTTTTATTTATTGTTTTCAAAATCACGACAAAAGAAACAATTTTATTTCTTTTTTAATATGATAGTCGTTTCATTCTAACTATAAATTTTATTCTTTTGAGTTTGTTTTTCAGTTAGTTTATATTAATTTACCACATTACGGGGATTTTTTCCTTGTTTTTCAAGCTATTTATTTGTTTTTCAACTTTACTTGAAAAAGAGGTAAAAAGTCTCACGAAATGTCGTTAATCATAATAATATTAATAATAATGGCAACGATTAATAGGAATACTAATTCTACACTATATAATACATGTACAACAATAATTGTAAATATAAAAAGAAAAAATAAAATACATTGCGTAATTTAAAAATTAAAACAAAAAGCGAAGTGAAAAATATAATGCTGACAAATAGTTTACTTGAAAAATATATTTTTATACGACTGCTCCGAGGTTAAAGAAATATAATTTTTGAAGTTATAAAGGACCACAGTCTAAACAAATACGTTACTTAAGAAACATGATGTAGATAGTACTTTTAGAATCACTAATATACTAGGATCTTTAATTAAAAACATAGCTTGCTTGTGGTGATTAATCTAATATATACCGCACAAATTGGAAGATTTATGGAAACAAGGATATAGAACACAAAAGAGTAAAGAAGTGTAAAATGAAAAATAAAATACATTGCGTAATTTAAAAATTAAAACAAAAAGCGAAGTGAAAAATATAATGTTGACAAATAGTTCACTTGAAAAATATATTTTTATACGACTGCTCCAAGGCTGAACAAATATAATTTTTTAAGTTATGAAGGACCACAATCTAAACAAATACGTTACTTAAGAAACATGATGTAGATAGTACTTTTAGAATTAAAAATATACTAGGATCATTAATTAAAAACATAGCTTGCTTGTGGTGATTAATCTAATATATACAAATTGGAAGATTTTGGAAGCAAGGATATCAGAACACAAAAGAGTAAAGAAGTGTAAAATGAAAACTAAAATACATTGCGTAATTTAAAAATTAAAACAAAAAGCGAAGTGAAAAATATAATGTTGACAAATAGTTCACTTGAAAAATATAGTTTTATACGACTGCTCCAAGGCCGAACAAATATAATTTAAGTTATAAAGGACCACAATCTAAACAAATACGTTACTTAAGACATATGATATAGATATTACTTTTAGAATTAACAATATCGTAGAATCATTAATTAAAAACATAGCTTGCTTGTAGTGATTAATCTAATATATATCGCACAAATTGGAAGATTTATGGAAACAAGGATGTCAGAACACAAAAGAAGTTTTAATATTAAAAACGATTCCAACTATGGCGTACATTTAAACACTTGTAATCATTCCTTTAATTCAGATTCAGAAAATAAGGGCATAATATTATCATTATTTGAAGCAATAGAAGTGGGTATATATAAAATGTAATAATTTCTTAAATAACCGAGCAGATTTTAGTTATTCTCCACTTTTAAACTTGTTCCTGTGTGAATGTATATTACGCCCACCCTTAAATTAAGTTTAGCTGACTAGCATATATTCCCTTTTTGTTAGATACCTCTTACTCTCAAGAAGCAACAATGGTGGTGAATTGTTTATATTATTAAAATCAAAATGTTGATAAATTCGTACAACTATACTTTTGTATTTAATTTTTTTTTAATGGAAAATTTTAAGCACGATTTACACTAAGAGAAATTGGGAGAAGATTTAAATTTAAACAGATGTATTCCTCGCCAACTTCATTATAGTACTAACACTTTTATATTCTTTATATTCACGTCTACTGAAAGTTGATTATTATTTCCTGTTGGTGAAAGCATAATAGAAAATTGATATTGTTGTTGAACAAATATACGACAAATTAAAAGTACAAAGTTTAACTCCTATAAACGGACCCAATTTTAATAATACACAATTAGTAATGCGACCATACAAAATGTGTAGAAACTATCTTAAACAGTTACATATTTTTTATTATAAGCACTAGTTCAATTTGTTTCTGGAATATAGAGCATGTATTTTTGTTCTGTTTTCGCGTTTCTTTTAAACTAGTACAATTATTTTAGTTGTCGTACATGTTCGACAGACAGATAAAACTCTTTCGCCTTAAAAGCAATACAGATAGTACAGTTCCTTATTTGGCATGCAACATTAGCTATATAGAACTTGTTATTTTCCATGCAAAAGACGACAACGATAATTTCTTGAGTTTATTTGCGTGAAAAACTTGGCATATAATTTTAAGACGTGTGCGAAACTTTTTCGATTACGCTAGCGCGCCACCAGAATGAGAAACATCTCCATTTTACGTTTCTTCGATTTATATGTTTTCATTATTATCTTAGTTAAACTCCTATAAGAGTCATCTGTCGCTGCCTCGAATAGATTATTTGAACATTTTCTGTTGATGTGTGCGTTACAGATTATATTAAAATTCGAAAAAAAAACAAGTCTAATTAAATTTGTTCCAAATCGCGTGAGTACGACCCGAAAATTCGACAATGGACAGTCGAAATTCGCAAATTTTTGAACAGCTGTTGTCCGTTAGAGTTTTATACATTCCTAAATCGATCCAAGTTCCATCCTGCGACGACATAAACCTTTCCGATGACGCCGTACGGACTAACGTATCACGACGCGGCGTATTTTTAATTGTGGTCATAAAAGTCAGGACCGGTCTTCTAACATTTATCCCTCTTTACAGACAGTTATAATTTTGAAATTGCCGAGATAAGCGATAAGCATGGAACTATTAAATAATTTCAATAAGAAATAATTTTTTATGTGTCTGTTAGGTGTTTTCATGTAATATAAAATTTGATTACCATTGATATAAGTTTCGAAAAGCATTTTCGCGGAAATAACATCAATAACAAGCATTGTTGACCTGTAGCGTCAGATTACGTAACATTTTAATTATCCGTCTGCTCTATTATTGCTTGTATTATTTATTAAAGTTATTTTCTTTGGCGCAATAGCATTTTACGGTTAATAATATACACTACCGTCCATAAGTTTAATCGCACTACAGATCATTTTAATTGCAGAAAGAAATAAAATACTTTAGTTAATATATTGAAATTTTATCTAAGCTAAAATCATTTTACATATTTGTACTTTATTTAACCGAAGTATTTTGTATAAATGAATGAACGCCTTATTTTCTATTTCAAAAAATAATATACAGGTAAGAAATATAATGAGGGTGTCATGGAGATTATCCCTTACTCGGAATTGTTTATTGTATGTTTATTACGTGGACGTAATAGCCAGTCTTTACCTGATGTTTGTGCGCTTGTAAGGGTATATTTTATGTCTATTACACAGTGAATACTCAGTATTCACATTGTTAATAAAGTGCCAGCAAGTGCTATCGAGTTAGCATATTTTTTTTATTGTGTTTAAAACATGGCAAGGAGAAAGCAACTAACTCTTGAACAAAGGGCAAGAATTATTGCTTTGCACGAAACAAAGCTTTCTAATACAGCAATCGCTCGAAAACTAAAAGTTTCTGAGTATTGTGTTCGTCAAACTATAAAGAGAATGGCAGAAACTGGCCAACTTGGGTACCGAAAACGCAGTGGACGGCCGAGGATAACTACTAAAAGAGAAGATGAATATCTGAAATCAATGTCCTTGCGCAATCGTCACCTTACAGCCCCGGAAATAGCAGCACAATATAACGTATATCACGAAGCCACGGTTATCGTAACAACAACTAAATGCCGTTTAGCTGAAGCTGAACTTGGAGCTCGAGTAGCAGTGAAAAAACCACGGCTGTTTGCACGACATAAAGAAAAAAGACTGGCCTGGGCGAGAACACACAGGTACTGGACTGTCGAAGTATGGAAACAACTCTTATGGACAGATGAATTCAAATTTTAAATTTTTGGAAATAAACGCCGTATTTTTGTTCGTCGTCGTATCGGGGAGAGAATGTTATATGAATGTGTGGTTAAGACAGTGAAATATGGTGGTGGAAATGTGATGGTTTGGGTTGTTTTGGAGGTGGGCACATCAGAAAATTGGTGCAAATCACAGAAAGAATGATAAAAGAAGTCCATTTGGGTATATTCCAAGAGCATGCTCTTCCGTCAGCGATGGAGCTAATGGGTTCGAGGTTTATTTATCAGCAAGATAACGACCCCAAACACACAAAAATTGTAAAAATGTTTTTCGCCGACCAAACTGAAAGAGGATTAATGACATGGCCACCCCAAAGTCCGGAGTGCAATCCAATAGAGTTATGGGACTGTTTGGATCGTGAAATGCGTAAAATACCTCCTATTAGCAAGACAGATCCTTGGGGTAAGTTGCGGAATGCATGGAACTCTATCGATGAAAATATCTCGACCGACTAGTTGAACGAATGCCACGTGTTTGTGAAGCCGTGATCGCAGCTAGGGCTGACTACATTGATGAAAGTATAATTTAAGCTAACTTATTATAATATTACTTAGATTAATAATGTCAATTGCTTGAATTGTATGTTAATTTAGTATTTTATAAATAAATTTGCCATGAAAATGAACAGTCTCTTTAATATCATTGCGCAATTAAAATTGTCTGTAGTGCGATTAAACTTATGGACGGTAGTTATGTTATAAAATTAAATTCATCGATGCGAAATGATTATATTTATTGTATGTATTATGCTATAGTCTTGTCGAGATTTATTTGATTGCACCGGTTTCATTCAAATTTAAATTTATACAATTCGTAATAATTTGTAATGCAAGACATTATTATTTTTGGATACCCATACAATAACGTCCATAATGTGTTTTCTTATTGACAAACTAGTAATCAATATGTCAATGTAAAATCTATAGCAAGAATTACAACATACATACATAATTATATCAATAAAAATGTAGCATACGAGGATAGTTTGACAAGTAGTGAGAATGGAAAAGAAAAACGAATTTTTTAAATACAAAATAATTTTTATTTTTCAATATATTCTCCTAGAAGAGCAATACATTTATTCCAACGGTGCTCTAATGCCCTTATGCCATCTCTAAAATGCGATTCCCGAAGGCTTGCAAAATACTCATTTACGGAGATGATAAGCTCGTCGTTAGACGAAAATTTCTTTCCACCTAGTGTCGTTTTCAATTTTGGAAAAAAGGTGAAAGTTGGAAGGGGCTAGATCCGGCGAATAAGGCGCATGCGGTACTAATTGGAAATGCAACTCGTGGATTTTGGACATCCCAACTGTGCTGGTGTGCGAGGGAGCGTTGTCTTGGTGAAACAGAATCTTTTTCTTTGCCATACCTGTCCGTTTAGCACGAATCTCAACATTTAATTTTTGTAGAAGTTCTGCATAATATTGTCCGTTTATTGTGGCACCTTTCTGAAGGTAATCAATTAGCAAAATGCCCTTTGAATCCCAAAAAATTTATGCCATCACCTTGTTTGCCGATAAAGTAGTTTTCGCTTTCTTTGGAGGTGCAGAACCACGTTCTAACCATTGTTTCGTCTGTTATTTAGCTTCGGGTGTACTGTAGTGTATCCAAGTTTCACCGCAAGTAACAAATCACATACAAAAATCAACCGGATTCCGCTTATAAAGGCCCAAACTTTCATTGGAAATGCGCAAACGAGTGAAAGCGAGTCGTAAGCAATCGCGGCACCTATCTTGCCGAAAGCTTGGAAAGCCCCAATTCTTTCTTTAAAATGTGGTGTACGCATTCTGTTGAAATATTTACCATATCTGTTGAAATGTTTACCATGTCTGCTATCTCTCTCACTTTGAGTCGTCGATCTTGAGTAATAATATTATGGATTTTTATTATCATTTCCTTAGAAGTCACGATTTTGGGAGCTCCAGAGCGCGCTTGATCAACACAGCTTGTTCTACCGCGTTTAGATTCATTTACCCATCTACTTATTGTGGCGGATGATGGAGCAGATTCACCTAATGTTTCCCGTAACTCATCTTTTATTTCGGTAGCTTTCATACCCTTAATTACGAAGTATTTAATCACCGCACGATTTATCTAAATGTCAGAATGGAAACATATAAATAGGCAACCTAAATTACAGTGCATTTGTTTTACCAATTAGAGCGAGACCTATGTTTCATTCTCACTACTTGTCACACTATCCTCGTACATAACCTTTTACTATAAATTTTAGAGCATATACATACTTCGTTTGTTATGAATAATATTTACAAGTAAAAGTCACTATATTTTTTTAAAAAGAGCAAATACATCATCTAATCAGTTATTCTTGTTTAAATAATGTATGTTAAGCATTTGCTTCGGAAAATATGTATCTAGTCGTGATAAATACAGCTTTGTATAATGCAGTATATTTTTAGATTATTATAAGTGAAAAACGGCAGAGATAGATTTTATTTGTCCTTGATATTGCGTAAGCAACAAGAGATGTCAATATGTAATAAACAACATTACAAAAATCAATATGAAATAAATAAACAAGCTGTATACAACATCCACAATAATAGCACAACATGATAGAACTGTTGTGATTGATAATTCATACTAACATTACGGGCCTGAAGACAGATGTAGAAATAGTCAACATGATATGAGAAGAGGGTGTGTCCCCATCTGAAACTAACGGTAATTCGAATCCAATCTGAATACCATTTCTCTGGGTTTTCGAGTCTAAGGAACCGATTGTTAAATCGATCCTTATTTCAGGTGTTATAACTGTGAACACTACCACGCGTCTTGAAGTCCCTTATATATGTACGTAAAGTAAAGTATGGTAAATATGTGTTGAATAAAATAACTACTTATAAAATGTTGGCTACAATGATCATTATAGCGCAATTTGAAAATTTTATGTATGGTTCTCTTCTGAAGTAAAAAGATTTTATTGGGTTAAAAGATCTTATTTGCTCAAAGCATAAATACTACGAGATAATTTTGAATATAGCTTATCAAGGTGATACTTCCAAGCTAATTAAGGATAAAAAGCATATTGAACGTGCCTTACTAACATTCTGCTCAATTTATTTGCAGTCAACTAGGTATTAGATTGCTCATATATATTGAAACAATAATTAATATGATTTACATCTCTTTTTTTTATTAAGAAAGTTGTATCATTTGCAAACAACGGAGATACTTATTATTGGGTTAATAAAAGCATAAATAATGTAACGATAAAGCACGTAGGCAATGTTGTTGAAAATACTGACGAAATTAGAGGTGGCGCTCTTACATTAGTACAAAGAATGAAAATTTTCTTGCTATTGGGTCTGGGAAAAAGTTCGTGGCGTTTTTTCAGTAAAATTCAACTGGTCCCCGCATGGCGCGTGGACGAATTCATTTAAACCGAATATGCTCCATTATTATCGACAATGTTTCGCCGTTTTTTTGGTAGATCCATGATCCCATCGGTGAAAAACTTCTGTGGTTTCTGGTCGAAAAACTGAATCAACTAGTTTTCACAGGCTTCTTTTGAAACCAACTTAATTCCATTGAGAGAGTTCTACAGAGATCGAAACAGATGATAGTCAGAGGGTGCTATATCCGGACTGTAAGGTGGGTGCATCAAAACTTCCCAACCAAACTCTCTCAATTTTTGACGGGTCATCAAAGAAGTGCGTGGTCGGGCGTTGTCATGATGGAAGACAACACCTTTCCTATTAATCAATTCGGGCCGTTTTCTTTCAATCGCCTGGCGTAATCTCTCTAGTTGTGCACAGTAGAGTTGAGAATCAATCGTCTGACCAGTTGGAAGTAGCTCGTAGTGGACGATTCCCCTCCAGTCCCACCATACACACAGCATCACTTTTTTTGGCGTCAATGTTGGCTTAGCGAACGCTTGTGACGGCTCACCATCCTTTATCCACGATCTGCTACGCTTCCGATTATCGTACGTAATCCATTTTTCATCTCCGGTTATTAAACGTTTCAGAAACGGCTCGATTTCATTCCGTTTCAGCAGCGCATCGCAGATGTTAATTCGGTCAATCATGTTTTCACGCTCAACTCATGAGGAACCCATACGTCAAGCTTTTTTTTGTAACCAGCTTTGTGTAAATGGTTCAAAACAGTTTTGTGGTCAATGCCTAGCTCCATGCCAATATCGACACTGCTGATATGCTTATCTTGTTGGACTTTTTCAAGAATTTCATCAGATTTTTCAGTGATTGGACGACCGGAGCGTGACTCATCTTTCACATTGAAATTTCCAGAACGAAAGCGAGCGAACCATTTCCGCGCAACAGATTTCGATAAAGTACCTTCACCGTACACAGCACAAATTTTATCACAAGCCTGCGCAGCGTTCTTCCCCTTATCATAATAATATTGCAGAATATAGCGAAATTTCTCATTATTCTTCTCCATTTTCAAGTGCGAATAACTTTCCAACCACTGCACCGATTACAATGTTTCTACGCTCAAACTAACGTTCGGAAGGTCATCTAAAAAACGAGCCCTCGGTGGTGTCGCTGTGACTTGTTGTTCTTTAGTTATCGGCAACCAATGCCATCTATCGGGAAAAACGTCACGAACTTTTTCCCAGACCCAATATATATGGCGGACTTCGACTACCAAGCAGGTATTTGAAATGAAATAGGCATACACCAGTTGACAAACCGAATGTTAAGGACATAAGTATAAGTAATAACTTATAATTAGTTTCCTAATTTTACGGATATATATTTTCTCATGTTTATTAATTCATTTATTTTGTGTGCATATTTCGCAAAATATAGTATAGCGTCTGCATAATGCAGTGGTTTATAACATTACCGTTCATGTATTTGGCGATAACATATATCACTGATACAAACATGTATAGCCATTTTCATTCAAATTTGGCATCAGTCAACCGTCGTCAAGGTTGACCTATAACGACGTCTTCTCAGTATATCAACACAATACGTTATAGCTGATAGTTTCCCCTATACATGGGAGCTGCAGCGTGAGTAATAACAGAAGGCAAGGTTAATAGCCGTGTAATACGCAGAATTGTTAAGGGCCATCGTAAGTTGCATTGCACTAATAATCAAGCTTAAATTTGTTGCAGTCCCCTTGCCCTGACCCTTGTACTCTAACTCGCGTTTGAATCAATGTAAAGGAAGGGGACTCACAATCTGGACCATTCTTCAATTCACTTTGTTAAAGGCAAGGATGGGCCTACATAGATTGAAAAATTCTTTGAACAATCAGGTCACACTACACAGCATTTACGGACGTATGAGATACACACACACACACACACACACACACACACACACACATATATATATATATATATATATATATATATATATATATATATATATATATATATATATATATATATATATATATATATATATATATATATTGTTATGTAATAGTAAACAATAACATTAACAACAATTAATTATGTTTCAAAAATCAAAACACTTTGTACTTCGATTGAAATTATAATTGAAATTATATAATATGAAGTTATTATAAACTGCGAATAATAACATAAATAACTTTATAAATTTTTATGAAAGTGTTTAATAAACTTTTGGAAAACATTTACACTTGATGTAAAAGAGTTAATAATAAAGAAGGGTGAATAACCTAAGGCGCATGAACCACTTATTAGAAGGGGTAAAATTAAAAATATACAGAATTGGATGACCAAGCGGACGTTTAGTAATCAAGAGGACAAGGAGAGAAAAAGGCAAATTCAACATTTGAATAAAATGAACATTTTTTAAGAAAAAGTAGAAAAATTGACAATTTATAAATTTACAATTCGACCGAAAAGGGGAATAAGAAATGAATTTGTTTAAAATGTTAATAGTTTTAAGATTTATTTATTAATTAAGGATATAACAGGGTATCACTTTAAAGTTTCAATAAAGGGTTAATATTAAAAATTAGATTTATTCATATTGTTAAATGCATGCCGTAAGGTTCTATTTTCATAAATTGTAATATACGATTAGTTAAACAAAATTAACATAATTTATTTAAACAAATTTGAACTAAGAAATATATTATATGTACTAAACATGAAAGAATTTCAGTGTATAGCTTTTCTTTTGATTATATAAAATTAGTTTACTATTACAGTCAATTTCTTTATTTATAAAATTATATTGTACAATAGTTTGAAAGACTCAGTGTATTACTTAAAAGATACAGTACATAATAATGACTTAATTGAAACATATTTAAAGTTCCTTTAAATTTATCATTATATTTGATCCATAAAATACATTAGCCGCATTATACTTTGAATTTTGTATGTTCATTTTGAGCTATATCATATTAGAGCGATGCATGATCTTTAAGATGGAGTGAATAGCAAACACGCAAAAACATAGTTAAACAAAGCAAGTATTATTTAATAATTTAATTTAATTTAAAATATCATTCTATAATTCAAAACTTACGTGATACATTTTACTACATACATAATTGTTTTATAATATTTGATGCAAATCAACGTGTAGCATAAAAGTGTTTTTTCTTATATAGCCCAGCCTAAGTACATTATTAATTAATTGCATTCATGCCTTGATATCAGATTACAAATATGCTTTTACTTTTTCATTTAAAGTAAATTGTCCCAGAACGATGTAAACGGGAAGAGATGATACTGGAAAGCACATATACGGTGAAGCCTTGGAAATAGTCCGCAGGTTTTCTCTGTCAGGCACGTAATATACAATTCTGAAATGAACAGAAGAAATTAATAGAAAGGCTTACTTCCGTAAGGGTATCCACATTTTTACCGACAACCAGGTTTCTCAATGCTCCTAATTGGGAAGCTCTAAGATTATGTCTAAGCTAGTATGAGAATGTTCTGAGGAAATGCATTATATGAGAATGAACAGGTGGATAAATCAAGGTTCAACATAGAATGTAGTGAAAAACAGATTCAAGTATGAACATGACTTAAATTGGCGTGCAAATCGTAAAAAACTTCGGCAATTGGTTTCGTTAGAAAGAAAATAATTTATAAAAGTAACAGTACCAGTGGCATGTAAAATGACCTTAATTCTAGATTGTGTAGTAGAGTTTCAGAATTGGTCAATCGTATCTTTCTAGTCAATGAATCACAAAAGATACGTCATCTATGAGCAAGTTAAAGTAGATTTAGTTGACCTGCTCTGTATCTGTACAGATTAGTGTAAGGGAAAGGAGTATTGAATTGGATTCAGTAGGTAATATTGGGGAAATACACTATACACAGTTGAACGACCTCCAAGGAAAACAAAATACTGGAAAAAGATGCCTGTTAAACTTGGAAAGTCTCTAGTATAATCCATATTGCTCGCCCCGCCAAGATGTGAAGGCTTCACCGCGAATTAGAACTAGAAAAAATTGTAACGAACTAGTAATACTCCAATCTACGACTGCAAAACAAAAATCTTGTACAAAAAGTGCAAAAGCGCTTTCTACTGCTTTTCGTTCGAACGCCATTAGTCTAGGTAACTAATTATATTATATTACCACGCCAATTGATTTCTTCACTACTTTTGCGGAAATAAATTTTATATAATATGTAATTTTTTGATATTATATCCATCACTTATGAACTTTATTCTATTTCACCATTCATGCTAACGGTTAAATTTCACAAGTTTAACTTTTTAACGGTTCATTCTCTTGTGCAAATATTTTAAAGCGTTTATGAAATTTGCTATAATGACCGTGTTTCCAATAACAGAAATTTCTACGCCGAACATAACTCGAAACTGTGTCTATCATTTACTAGACGGCTGCTTTACCAATTTGGCCACCAGACAGTACAGTTTCGCGTCTCTTAAAACGCTATAAATCATATTATGGGAAAAGATCTAATATTTAGTTATAACCCGCAGTCATGTTTTAATGCTAATAATTAAATATAAATATATAAATAGTTAAACGGTATACGATGAGAAATTAATAGAAATTATTTATTTATGTTATGCCACCGATGAATACAAACACAGAAATTAATTAAAAATTTCTGTGCTGGATAATTGACACATTGTATTTCAGTGTATTTGCAATTGAGATTGCATCCACAGCAAAAACGAATGCGTTATGTAATTTAGAAAAAAAGAATTTACATGCACACATCTATCATATTCTCCAATATTTTTAGAAATTTTGCGAGTGGTGGACGTGGTTTTTTATCAATTCAATATAAATTTGTTCGAATATCCACCGTAGATATATATCTAAGTTTAATCAATTCTTATTATTGATTTGTATTAGCAACTCGGAATTCACGCGTCAGAAATATTTTACTTGTAATTTTAAATGTACATGCATGTAAACTAATTTGTTAAACCTATAAACACATTTTTTCAGCTACTATAGCTATGCTGATTATTATATTGATAAGTGCAGAAATCTCAAATAGAATTAAATTGCAAATATTACATTTTACAAAAAAATTGTATGCCAACTCTAATAATAATTGCTGACATACAATCTTGTAATTGAGAGGAAGCGAGATGGACGTACAGATAGATGGAAAATTGAGTTTGTTGCGTTTCGGTCCAAATAATTAAATTAAGCGCTGTCGTTAATTCCGTGAGTGTAAAATTTTATCCCGTATTCAGGGCTACGTAAGAATTTTAAAACGACGATTAACTTGTGGAGATGAAAAAAAAACAATTTTTCCTGGATTAAAATTTTGCATGTTTTTCCATGCGCATTTTACGCAAATTAAAGATTAGGTAATTCAGCGGAACGAAAAGTTTTTCCAGTTAGCTTTGAAACATATCACTTACGGCTGAATGCAATGCTTTTCTCTTTTGTACTACATAAAGTTTTATATTACGAGTAATATCGAAATAAAATGTTAGAAATACGCTCTTTATTACTTTCATACAATAGAACGTTTGAAACTGTTAATAGTATTTTAAGCTTACATAGAATTGCGCTTAAAAATGGTTTAAATTTTAAATTGGCAGTAATGAAATATAGATGGTCATCTCCATGCACGATTTTAAGGCGCTTTTGTAGTTTTCGTTTTGTTTCTTAGGAAATGTTAAGTAAATAAATTATTGAAATTTTTACTGATGTGGAATGTATAATCAACTGCGTAATAAAACTTTCTAGAAATAACTAGTTTACGTTTTTCTTCTTTTTTAACGATTACAACTTAATTTGCATAGTTCCAAAACATATGCGAGTGTTGGGATACACAGTGAATTATTTATTATGAAGTACGTAACAAAGATCCAAACTAAAATTCATACTTTTTTTTTGATTGACATTTGAGGAACATGCTTGGACAAGTCGTTTTTTATTATTTCTTAGGAATCCATAACAGGTGGAAAATCTACCATTACTTTGTGTGGTATGATGCAATAATCATTGTAATCCTATTTTCCCTGTCGGAAGTGGATAAGACTCTCTTTTATGATTACGCAATACCATATATTGAGGAAGAAAATTAAATGGTTTACAAAATAAGATCAGAAGCTGCAAATAATAAATTTTTATTTATTTTAATTTTTATAGAGTACGAACAAAACAGAATCCTACGAACATACATAAATACTTCATTATTAAAAGCAAAATAAAGTTGCATAGTAAGGGCGTGTAATTTTGCTAAAAGAAAATGAAATGAATGTATGTAATTTTGATGGAGCCTGTGCTTGATTAACTTAATCACTGAAAGTTGATATATAACTCCATTCCACATTAATTTTCGTATTGTATAGCGTGCGTTTTGGCTTTGAGTGGTACAGTTCGTGTGCAGAAATTGTTTTCGTACAGGTATTTTGCCGTAGTTTTTCAGGTGCGACACTGTTTCATTATCTGCTGATGATGACAACTTAGTTGTCGAAATACGTATACAGAATACAAATATTAATGTGGAAAGGAGTTATATATCAACCTTCAGTGATTAAACGAATGTATGAAAATTTTTGTAAGATGTCGATAATATAAATACTTACGATTGAAATTAATGTTGTATAATATGAAGTGATTATAAACAGTGAAAAATATATTCTAAATAAGTTTTATAAATTTGTCTTTAATATGCCTAAACTTTTGGAAAATATTTACCCCTGCTATAAAAGAGTGATAAACAAATAGTATATGTATCAATAAAATTAATAATAAAGGAAAGTGAATAACCTAAGGCACATGCAAATATGCAGAACTAGATAAAGAAAATGAGGACATAGTGATCAACAATTGGATGAAATGAATATTTTTTTGCAAATATGTAGTTTACTCTTTTCCTCTTGTTTAATGATTGCTTAGTGTCCATAGTTCGGAAACAAATGCCATTGTTGGAACATACAGCGAATTATCTATTATAAAGTACTCTACAAAGTCTGGAATAAAATTCATACTTGTTTTTGATCGACATTTGAAGAAAGTGCTTGGAAAAGTCAATTTTTTTTCCTTACGGATCCATAACTGATGGAAAATAATTTTTTCTACCACTACCTTGTGTGGTATAACGCAATAAACTACTTTTTTAAATTGTAATCTTATTTTTTTAATGGGAAGTGGACTATATGACTATATAATATCATACGTGGTGGAAGAAAATTGAATGGTTTATAAAATAAGAGTCAGAACATAGAAATAATATACTTTCGTTTATTGTATTCTTTATTCAGCACGAATAAAACAGAATCCTACGAAACATTAATTCTTCATTATTAAAAGCAAAGTAAATATTTTTAAAAAAATTTTATTTATCTACACAGATTTAACAAAGTCGATCTGTACCGTTGAGAACCAACATAGTGTACATTTTGGTTCTCAACGGTACAGATTGCGTACGGAGTTTGTTTTCGTACAGGTATTCTTCGCCGTGGTTTACCAGGTGCGACGCTTTGCAATTATCTGCTGATAATGACAACTTGGTTGTCGAAATGCGTATACAGAATTACGAAAGTTAATGCGGAAAAGGGTTATATATCAACCTTAGTGATTAACTTTCTAAAGATTATTTTTTCCTAATATCATAATTGTGTGCAATTTCTTGACTCGGTATGATTATCTCAAATTTAAAAAAAAACTGTTTTTTATTTCTGTAATTACTTTAAATCGACCACTGCGACGAATATCTCGCATATATCTATAGAGTTTCTGTATTGTTTTACCATATAAGGCACAATTTCGAAATATGACGAAAAGAAAATGACGCTGATAGCGACATATAAATATGACGAAAAGAAAATGACGCTGATAGCGACATATCAGATTGACGAGTTGTACGTGATACTTTTGCTATTATTGACAGCAGCATTTAATTGCTTGATTTTACCAAGTATTTATAGAGAATGTGTTCTGATCTTATTTTATAAACTTCAATTCTATGTGGTATTACATTTATAGAAACGAGTATTGTCCATTGCTGATTAGTTGATTATGTCATACCAGCGAAGTGGTGGAAGACGAAATTATTATCCGAATATTTTCACCAAAAGTCAATAAAAAAAATCTAGGGTACTTATCTATGCTGTGTAATTATGCTATATCGGTGGAAGTGATATAGTAACCTATTTAGCATAGCATGCAATTATGTTAGGGACTGTGGTTGAATAAATACTCAAACAGGTAATAAAACACCATTTACCATATTTGCAGGTTAGGTACGTATAAACATGGTGTTGAACAAGGTTCTTAGTAAAGCTATATAAAACAACCCTGAAACAGTTTACTAGATTTTTTCAACACAAACATTGAATTTTTGTGTTTAGGAAGTCTGGGTTCACTATTATGTTTATTTGCTACTGAAGATGATAACTTAGTTGTTAGTTTAGTTAGAGAACTTGGACTTCAATGGATTAATTACTGATATCTTAAAAGTTTCGGGGAAATATCCTGCTGAAGGACAAGTTCCTCAACTGCGCGAAATGTTGAAAACATATAGGTACTACAGAATGCAATATTACGTGGTATATAATCTATACCCGAACCTATCTAAATGTTTCGCACAGACTATTTGTGAACTCTATGATTATAAATTACTGCTATATGAAAAATGTTATTCTAGCTTAAAATTTTATTCGCATCAAACCATTGCTTAGTTTTTCTTGTGAAAAGAAAGCTTTGTCTTTTTTAAAGTGATATAATGTAATAACAGAAATTTGCCACTAATGTAAATATAAAAAAAGAAAGAAGACAAACGAAGAAAGAAGTGGGGGTAGGAGTTTCTGTCAAGAGATCGTAATCCTATATCAAATGCTTTAGAAAAATCCGCGTAGATAAAGTCGGCTTGTTTCTTTTCATCAATTACCATGCTGATGTATTGCACTATTTTCAGATTAGTAATAATTGATCTGCATTTAATAAAGCTATGATATTTAAGTGATATACAATTTCTAATTTATTACTCATTTAAGGTTTCACTGCCACAATGCAAGACATTGGACACATGTTTCAATATTGAGGCCGTAATTAATTGGACAGAGTGGACAAATAGAGAGCGATGGAATATAAATAAATAAAAAATGGGAAATATAGAATGAAACGTGGAGGAAGAAGTATATGAAAACACAGAAAAACTATAAAAATTCTTTCGTTAGAGTAAAACCAATATATGGTAGTATGCTTTTTTTTTAACAAAAAAATACAGCAAAACGGCGTAGTTAGAATACAATGTTATTACATTTTCTCATAACACATGCAACCGGAATTAATTTAATCAAAATTCAGATTCGAATATTTCCAGTGGAAGCAATAAACATGCAGTTTACGATTCCAAAAAAAATCGGTAGATTGCATTCACCTGTAATAGTTATTAAAAATACCGAATCTCTTAACAGTCTGAGGATCAAAGGAAGCATTAGCTTTTAAATTGTAAACTCATTTCAATTTATTTGGTTCGGGAAAACAATTGAATTTCACAAAAGATATCTGTTCACCAATTTAATTTTTAGAAGCATCGACATGATGTATGTAATAATATTACGTCGCTCTATTCTACTGAGAAGAAAAAACAATTATTGATTTTTAATCCTTTCCCACTTGTTTATTTCAACAAATTATTTTTGCTTAATTAGATTTTTTGTGCGATATGTAATGTATTGCTGCCAGCTGTGATTTCGCAGTTGTTTTTTGTTGTTACTCAATTCTGAATATTTTCCTTTCGCCAATTAATCATTATTATATTACCCCCGATAATTAATGTATGTATAGTTCCTAATAAGATTCCGTGGACATTTTTTCTGAGGCAGTAGAATGTATTTGGGTGTTTCTTGTACTTGTAAATATGTTCTTTTAACTTAGCATTTATTTAGGGATTTTCTAAAGATTTTACATAGATAAAATTCCGATAATATTTTTCTAAATAATAAGTGGAGCGACTTTATATTTCGTTATAATCTGATGTAAAATAGATAAATATTATAAATATTCAGTGTACTAGAAGTCTCACCTTTTTAACGAAGTTGTTTTCATAGCCGCAGGCTACGGTCAGATTTATAAAACACACTTTTTCACTTTATTTATTTAAATAAGATGCATAGCAATTTATACTAAAAGACATTAAGGATTTATATTAATATTTCTTAATTTCTTCGGTTAACCTTTTCGTTTAAGAATTAAAAATCTTTGAAATGCTACTTAAAGGAAGATGATTAAAATCTTTAAATTAATTATTCATCCCTAATATTTTTCCAATATGGAATGTTCGCGAATCAACTTGTACAGTGTGTCAATATCCGGATTTCTATTAAAAATTAAGTGGAGTTTTGTTTCAGTCTAGAGACAAAATTGCTTTGCTATTACTATCGGCAGAGCTATATTTTATTTCTAAAATTTTTTACGTTCCTGGCTAATGTTGGAAGTGAGTTTCAATATAGTTCCATTAATTTAATAATTTCTTTTTTGCCAATGACTTTTTACACTCCATAATGCCACAGTTATCATCGTATAATAAGAAAATTTTAATCTCTAAATAATGACGTATTTTTAGAATAAAAAAAAATGTTTATCTCCATGGGCCTCAACGAGTAATGACGAGAGCAAAGCAAAAGGTAATGGAAGAAATACATATTTGTCTTTATATAGGGATATTTTTAACGAAGCTTTCAAATAAATTTTCTTTCAAGCATTTATTTATGTATGTCTAGAAATGCACTTCCAATATATTCATGTAGGAGATACTAGGTTTGCGTATATATATATATATATATATATATATATATATATATATGTATATAGTATGCGAAGGAATCTACATATTTTGAGTAAAACAGCTGCAGATTCGTTTATAAATAATAAAAGATTTGGATATTTCAATTAAATATTATCAAAAGAATTTATTGAAACATTTGTCATGTTTACATTATTATATTATGATTATATATATATATATATATAATATGGTGATGATCAGAAAAGGTTGATGTAACTGTTTTTTTTAGTTTCGATAATGGTATATTGGAAGCAACAAAAACCTCATACAACTCTTCCTATAAATAATCAACTTCTTCAACAATATGTTCTAAATTATAAAACATTTCCGTAGCCCAAAAGCTTGAACGATGATCTATTAAAGGAGTGACATTATGCTCGTATATAAACAATGATTCATTCGAGTAAATTGTTATAGAATATAACAATTACCTAGAAGTTATTTTTAGATATAAATTGTAAATTCTACAATTATATATTAAGACTTATTTCGTGTATACATCCATACTACTTTCCATTAAAGGATATATATTTTTTTCGTATATTGTAAATGGCTGTTATATTATAGAATATAAAAATAGCTATAAGCTGTCTTTTAATATGCGAGGGCGGTCAAATAAATACCCGGCCAGATCTAGAGATGGAGGTAGTTCTTTGAAAAATATCACTCTATTGGAAAGTACACAATCTATAAAGCATATGTTTCAAGTTTGAAGACGCCACGTTGTTTAGTGTTTGTTTGGCAGCCATCAATAGTGAACGGGTTCAGTGAATTTGTAAAAATGGAGAAAATTGGTCATCGATACGTGATACAATGCTTTTATTTGAAAGGCCTCAGTCCAACCGATATAAAAGCTAAACTGGATTCTACTCTGGGTGAGTCTGCTCCTTCGTTTACAACAGTGAAATATTGGGCACCAGAGTTTAAACGCGGCCGTACGAGCTGCCAAGACGAGTGGTCGACCAAACGAGACGACGACTTCAGAAATGGTGAAGAAAATCTACAAAGCGGTACTGTATGATAGTCGACTGAAAGTGTGCGAGCTAGCATTTATAGTAGGCATTTCAAAAAGTGTAGTACATCGCATATTATCTAAAAATTTGGACATGAGAAAGCTGTGTGCAAGATGGGTGCCGCGTTTGCTCATACTCCAGCAAAAACAGTGTCGTGAAGATGTTTCAATTGAGTGTTCAGCGAAGTTTTACAGCAACAAAGCAGAATTTCTGCGCCGTTTCATAAAGATTGATGAAAATGGGTCTATCCTTTCACACTCGAGACAAAAGAACAATCAAAACAATGTACTCAAAAGGGCGAACCGGCTCCAAAGAAGGCGAAGACCGTTTCATCTGCAGGCAAGGTCATGGCATCGGTTTTTTGGGATGCGCATGGAATAATTTTCATTGACTATCTTAAAAAAAGAAAAACTGTCAAGGGCGAGTATTATGCGAACTTATTGCAACGTTTGACCGAAGAAATCAAACAAAACCGGCCGCATTTGTCTAAGAAGAAAGTATTGTTTCATCAAGACAATGCACAAGCTCACAAATCCGCTATTGCAATGGCCAAAATTAATAAATTAAAGTTTGAATTGCTACCTCATGCACCCTATTCACCAGATTTAGCCCCCTCGGGTTATTTTCTGTTACCAAACTTGAAAAAATGGTTCACTGGTCAAAGATTTTCCAACGATGAAGAAGTGTTGTCGGCAGTTAATGGCTACTTTGAGGAGCAAGACAGTTCTTATTATAAAAGGGGTATCGAACTTATTGAACATCGCTGGGAAAAGTGTATAGAGATGAAAAGGGATTATATTGAAAAAGAAATATATTTTTTTCCAAAATTTTTGTGTTTTCTTTGTTGGGTCGGGTACTTCTGGGACCACCCTCGTAAGTTTTGAGTTCTGCAATTATATATTAAGACTTGTACCTCCTATACATTCATGATACTGGCCATTAAAGAATATGTAATTTCTTTCGTATATTGTAAGTGGAGACAGT